>JAJGQW010000127.1:56940-109362 GCA_020745705.1 Hemiprocne comata
CTATCCTCTACTAGCAATGTGAGGACCAACTAAAAAATACAGATAAAAACCAGGACTTAACATAGCCTGAAAAAAGACAGGTGACAAATAGAACACCCGTCCTGTAAAGATGAGGCACTAAAACAACAGTCATGTTAGAAAAGGAGTAGCCTTTTGGGATATGAACTTGCCACCTACTGGAAACAATGGCAAAAATCCCACTGAATTAAATGCCTTGGGCCCGTGCACAGGGCTGATGAGATGCTATTCCTAGAATAATGTATATGCCAAATAATGCTGGTATTTGTCAAGTAAATGATTCATCAGCTCCATCATCCTGCCATTTCAATGGATAACGTTTTGTAGCAGTGAGGGTAAGTGGGAGGAGGTGCTGGATGTGGCTGCTTTTTGATTTGGTATGGAAGGCCAGAGATTCAAAAGAGGATGATATTTTGTATGCAGGATCAAGAACTAGTAAGAAAGCTTGTTGTAAGTTGGTGAAAGGGGATGAGGATGTAGAAGATGTGCAGTTCTTGGTGCCCTCAGCCCCCCTGAAAAGGCACCACCTGAGTACAAGGGGAGTGAAGGGGGCGAGTGAGCGATTCTGAAGGGTCCCCCGGCATGATCCTCCGCTCCAGAGACCAAAGAGGAACACTCCTCATCCATGGAAACACCCATTTGAGCTTGGCTGCACTACCATTGTGTGTCCATTTTCTGTTATGTCTGTTTGTACTGGGGCAAGTGCTTTTTGTCTTTAAAAAACCAAAGATGAGACTTGAGACATCTCTGAACAACACAGCTTGTCTAAACCAGAGAGATTCTTCAGACCAACTGTATTTAATACAGGTTCCCACTCATCTCCTGATGCGGGACCAGTGGATAATAAATGCATCACACTTTGACAGCATTTAATAAAGAAACTATCCCATTTATTAGTTCAAAATAAATAATTTAATCATCATAAACAACACTATAACAACGGTATCAATAACCCCATAAATAACCCTACGAGCTATAAATAAATAAATAAATATCTGTAGAAATCACATTAAAAATAACCCTATAAATATCAGTATAAATAACAATACAAATAACAGTATAAATACCAGTATATATAAAAACAGAAAGAACAGTATAATTCACAGTATAAATAACCCTATAAATAACAGTAGAAATAACAATATAAATAACAGTATGAATAACAGTATAAATAACAATATAAACACTCTATAAATAACCTTTGAGCAAAAAAACAGACAACTGTGACTTGAGACAACTAACAGTAGATTAAGAAAATGCAATAAAAACACATGTCAGAGAACACCAATAGTTTGGAGAGAGACCATCAGAACAGCCTGTTTGAGCGGTACAGGCTGGTGAAGTGGTCAGGATTGGTGATGTCAGGTCCAGTGGGCAAGATCCAGAAGGTCCGGTCCAATAGTCAAGATCAGGAATGTATGTTGGGTCCAGTAAGGCCGGCTCCGATGGTCAAGTTCAGGGAGGTCTGGTCTGATGGTCACCATTGGTAAGGTCTGGTTTGAAGGTAAAACGTGTTTGGGTTTGACAGTGGATTTGTTTTTCACAGAACCACACAGAATCACAGAATCACCAGGGCTGGAACAGACCTTTAAGATCATCAAGTCCAGCCTATGACCAACACCACCACACCATCTAGACCATGGCACTAAGTGCCACATCCAGCCTTGCCTTGAACACATCCAGGGACGGTGCCTCCACCACTTCCCTGGGAAGTCTATTCCAATGTCTAATCACCCTCCGTGAGGAAGTGCTTCCTAACATCCAACCTAAACCTCCCTTGGAGCAACTTCAGGCTGTGCCCTCTTGTCCTGTCACTAGTTGCCTGGGAGAAGAGCCCAGCCCCCACCTGACTACAACCTCCCTTCAGGTAGTTGAAGAGAGTGATGAGGTCCCCCCTGAGTCTCCTCTTCTCCAGGCTAAACAACCCCAGCATCCTCAACCTCTCCCTATAAGACTTTCCCTCTAGTCCTTTCACCAGCCCTGGTGCTCTCCTCTGGACCCGCTCCAGCACCTCAACGTCCTTCTTGAAGTGAGGGCTTCCATGGGTGATCTCCACAGCTGAAAGACAACAGAAAGCATTGTCAGTCCCTGTCCTGACATTCCACACAAAACTATGTCGCAGTGGTTTGTTTTTTTTTTTATTTAGTTTCTTTCAAGTAAGATGAATCCTGGTGAAAAGGCAGAACCTAACAATTCCTTCCCAGTTGTGCCTAGTCTGTCCCTAGCTTGTGGGAGAGGGGCAGTTCTCTCTAAAAACACCCTGCCAAAGTGGCCTTTGTCAGATTAGATTCCATCCTTCAGGAAATCCTACTTGCGACCCCTTGTTTTTCAAAAAGATTGACCTTCCACAAGATGAAGCTCATGAACATCCATGGACTTCATGACATACTGAAATCCTCCAGACTGATCAAAACTGCTTTTCACAGCCCTCCCATCCCCCTTGTGCTGCCAGCCGTGTATCCAAGTGGGGTGCTGCCTTCGTGTGGATCAATGAACATCTCTTTCACCTGCACAGCCCCGTGATCTTCGTGCCCCTGACTTGTGTCATGAGGTGCCAGACACTGACTTTCTTACTGCACTTGTGACTGGCTTTTTAAACCACGAGTTTGCTGTCTGCTGGCTGGAGAAGAGTCCAGCAGATGCACTTGCTTCTGGTCAGTTCCTGATGATCTCTTAGAACAGAGACACTTTTGGTGCTATAAGAATTTCCTCTGCCTTGATCCCCAGCCAGATTATGCAATAGAAGGAACTCAGAAACAACTGAAAAAAGGCTGACATGAGAACACCCAGGAAGGATTGAGGAAAAAAAATGCCAATTCTGCTGGAATCCTTGCTTACTCGTAATCCTTCCGTCGGTGTTTCTCTTTGGGCTTCTTCCTCCTCTTCACCTTCTTCACAAACTCTTCTTCCATTCTTTGGCCATCTGTCTTTTGGCATTTCTTTCCCATCTCACTTCTGCTTCCTCCTTCCTGTGGGTATTTTCTTTTCCTGTTTCTAACTTCTGCTTTTTCCTTTCCACAATATGAGGCCTTCCCTGCTGTGCCATCTCCTGAGTTCCCAGAGTACTCCTGAGGTCCAGAGACACTGCACCAAAGAAAAACACGTTTTTCACTTGACAAAGTCCATCCAAAAGTTGAATGTTAGAGAGTGAAATCCCCGTAAGTAAAACCATTGGTGGCTACTGGGAAACTCTGGAAGACATTCCCGTTAGCAATCTGTTCTGGCACCTTCCTCAGCTCCCAGAGAAGAGAAGAAAAATACCACTAACAGGCCAGTGAATACATTCTGAACACATTTACTATTTGTTCTTACCTGATGTAAAAAAGTACATATGCTTGCTGACTGACAGCTGTTTTGATATCTGCCAGCTGGACGGAATCGTCATTCATTTTATACCAGTGCCCATCACCAGCCTGCAAATAAAGACACTGATATTTTAGATGAACTGCATGTTTTCCAAATGAGATCTCAGACACAACACTACACACCAAACCCAACCAAACCCATGATGCTCCCTTGTGGCCTACAAACAGTGCTTACCAGGAACAGTTTCCTTGTCAGCACTGATTTACCCTCTTAGACACCAAGCTGATCTCTACCTTTATGTAGCAGATATAGTGCCCCGAGTCAGAGCTGAAGCCTTTGTGAACCAGAACCGCGTATAATCTGTACAGGACTGGTTCTCCACTTGGGCGGGACAGACATGTCCGGAGGTCCAAATGCTCAGGGTATTTTACTGCCTAAGGACAGACCAAGAGGATTCAAACATTGGAAACCTCCCATTCCAAGAAGGTCAAGTTGCATTACAGCTGGAATTGTTACCTTGTTGATCTTCCCACCGGTGTAATCTGCAAACCTGTTCAGGGACAGTATGAGAACTCTGGGAGAGCGATGGATCGAGTATCTCTTAGTTGCAGAAACCAGCTTTTGACACCTTCAAAACAAGCACAGACACAAGTTCAGCAGCATATTCTTTTCCCTCCCACAAGTCAAACGGAAGTTTTCACCTCTCACACATGCTTATGCTATTGGAATGGTATTTACTGGCACAAGAGGGTTTTTCTTTTCATAAATCCACACACTGCACTTCAGGTTTGTTACTAGAGAGAAGATGCAGCACATGAGAGGGCAGCTCTACAGAACAAAGAAGAAAGCATTTAGAACGTGATCTTATGGTAGCCAAAGACATGTCTCCACGTGGAGCTTTGTTATGCCAAAAAAAGGGAAGGCTTCCCAACAACTCAGCATGAAGCAGGGCCAGGAACCTCTCCCCAGAGCACATCGCCAGCACCTAAGGCCAAGTACCTTTTCTTGTTATACCAAAGGGGCTGTTTGGAGCACGTGTCCTGGACACAGTCCTTCAGCTTTCTGTTGGAATGCAAATCTTAAAAGTAGAACCAGAGAGTCTCCCAAATGGATCAGACATCAGTGTCAACAATGCAAGGGCAGGAAATAGTCGTTCTGCAGGAGGGAGACATCGGACAGGGACAAGTCCTCGTGTACTGAGGTTGCCTGGAGAGACACCGAAACCACCTGCAGTGCGTCCACATCCAATTGTTACTGGTGAGATTGTTGCACTGCACACTCAAGGCTGGACCTACAGAGTAAGCTGTGAACTTCACCCACTAGCACAGCAGAACACTGAGACATGTCACTTTACATCACGAAGAAAGATACTGGGGATCGTTAACCAAGAGAAAGAATTCAAGAGTCTCTTTTCAAATTCTGGTGTCAAAATACAGGGCTGAGAACTCCAAACTGATGGAGAATGTCTGTGAACAAAAAAGAGACCCATCCAGAATTTAATTAAAAAAAAAAAAGTGTGCTCTAAAATTCTATGACACTTGTAATTAGACACCAGGCTTTGAATGATTTCAGCGGGTTAACTGAATAAACAAAACGAAATGAAAGAACAGAGAGCTCTGTCTCATGATCTTGTTTCTAAACAAAGTAAAAAGATAACCTGTGCTCTAAGTCTCGCAATACATTCAATGTGTCTCTTGCATGAAGATGTAATTAGTCATCATCTTACTTGCTGCACTTGTAGCTGTTTTCACCGCCCAGATCTTCCGCTTTCACGTACTCTTCTAGTGCGGAGATGATGGATGGAACTGCCTGGAAGAGTGAAAAAGTAGAGCACTAAGTCGCTGGAAAGGTCAAGCTTCAAACACTTACCAGGAGTTGGGGAGAGAACCTTGCTAGTTCCTACTTCAGTGACCTCCTGTGGAGAACTGGCCTCCCCCAAAGTTAGACGCTGGGAAAGAAGATAAACCAAAGAGGAACAGGAGACCAAACCCAAAGGAGCCGAGCTGACAAACAGTGCAGGGGACTGAGACACACCAGGGTGTGACTCTGCCACCAGACCCGGTGCTTCAAGAGGTAGAACGGCTCGTCGCGCTCCTCGGCTCTCCAGGGTGTGTTCCTGAGACCGTCGAGCTCCTCGGCTCTCCAGTGTTCCTGAGATCGAGGAGAAAGAAGAAGGAAAAGGCCAAAAGGAGTCGAAGCAAGCAGCCTGCTTACCTTGATGTCCAAAGAAATGGAAAAAAATGGCTCATACGTATCTGACGTGGCTTTGCAGCTCAGGCACTCGACTGGAATGCAACCACAAATGCTTATCAAGATGTGAAGGAGACTAACTGTGCAGATTTCAGTTATTCACCCATATTAGTCCTTTACTACAGACAGACAACAAACCCACAGAGCAGTTGGAAGGACGGGGAGATTTTGAAAAAGTACCTCGGGATCTCAGATAGCCTCCAAATATCTGATGGATTAAAGTGGTGGCTTGGGAGGACCTGTCCAGTCTGGAAAGAAATCATAAACAGACCTCAGAAGATTTAAGGCACAGAGCTACCTGCTCCAACAGTTTTTCTTTTTACGAAAACGTGGGATTTTATGATAGTAAATAAAGGAGCAGGGGGGGTAAAAGACACGTCAAAGTTAATTTGTTCATGCTTACTCGCTGTTTCCATTTAAACAAGCTTTTTGCAAAGCCTCAAGGGTACAACTTAAAAATTCATGAGCGTCCTCCTGATGTCCCTGATGGAAATTTCCTCCAATTCCTAATTAATAATATGAAAACGAAAGAAATGGAAATGAATATTAAATGGAAGAAAAGTCTTATTCCTAAAATCTCTCTTTTTTAAAGTATCAAAATCATTTGCTTTTCATCAAACCGTTCTTGGAAGTATTTAAGAATACCAAACTTTAAAAGCCTCTGAGGTGACTTACTTTTAAGGCCATTGATAACACAGGCAGGCAGGATGGGACCATCTGAGAAACCGAGGACCTGAGCAATGTGAGTTTCCATCACACACATCATACAGAAACCTTTGGCAACACCTGAAGAGGGAAAGAAGAGAGCACCCCAGTCTAGTCAAATATCTATTGCTACAAAAATTGGCCTTCAAGTGACAGGTACAACGTCCACTTTCTGGGCTACATTCTCTTCTCCTAGAGCGTCAACATCCCAGCAGGTCTGGGACATTTTATGACGCAGAACTGGACAGAAGAAACACGTCCATTCAGTCAGTTTAAAAGTGCATTTCCCAATGAGCATTTTCTGAGTAAATAATGCAGTGTCTTTTGTTGTTGTTTTTTGTTGTGGGGGTTTTTTTGCAGGCTGACAGGAATGTGAACTCCAGAGACTGCAGATTATATGAGGAAACATTCTTGACACTGATGCTACAGCACTACGGGAGAAGGTGTGTTCTTTTCAGCACACTGCTGAGCTACAGGACTCAGAGCTGAGAACCCTCTGGGACAAAGGGGAGATTCAAGCAATATATGTACTAGTGCTTGTGCCCTCCTTTTTCTACAGGATTCTTGACTGACATCTCCTTGATCTATGGTAGGAAAACACAGTTCAGGTGCTTGGCTGTCTGCTTTAGCACTGCGCTGGACACAGTTAGGTTAATGGTTGGGCTCTGTGATCTTAAAGGTCTTTTCCAACCCAAACGGTTCTGTGATTCGAGGAATAAACACTAAGATACCAGGTGGGCAAGCACACAGGTGCCTCTGTAAAATACACATCTACAGATATGAAGAGGGGCTCCTAGGCTTCAATAAATTCAAGCATAACAATGAAATTCAAACACTACAAATTCAAGGGCTTAAACAATACAGAAGTTTCTTTGGAATAAAATCTGTCCAAACGTTAATAGAGTCCCACAGAAAGTCCTCTTTGGGTCCATAAGAGATCAGCTCGCAGTGCTTTCTAGGCTGTTGTGGTGGTTTTTTAAGTGGCTCAGCAGTGAACACACAAGTTCTCACAGTATTAGTTGATGACACTACCTAGGCTGCAAAGACTAAGCATCTGTGATGCCAACATCCTAAAATGTATCACCTTTCTACCAGCGGGAAACCCAAGTGCCAAATGTCCACCTCCTTCCTGACTTTACGAGGCACTGGATTATTCACACGAAACAAGAAATGCTCTTGTTTTGAAGTTTTCCCATGGTGCATTAACTGAACAAGTGCACTTCCCATGCTATTCTGAGCCTCCTGCTGACACAAACACAGAATCATTGGGTTGGAAATTACCTTGAAGATCATGTTGCAAACCAGCTTCTACAGATAAAATACGACAAGTAAGAGTTTTCTCCACAGACCCCCTGGTGTTCTTTCCCCTTTAGAGCTGTCACACCGATGGACAGGCACGTTGGAAAGTACTCACATGATTGGGAGTGCTCGAAAGAGAGCATGTAATTGGCGAGGGGAGGCGTGTATGTCAGACATTGTAGAGCAGCATTGAGGAAGCAGGTGCTGCCAAGATTTTTCAGTCCAACTCCAATGCTTTTTGATTGCTCCCAATCCATACGAATTTTCCCCGGTGGAAACAGAATGAGTTGTGGTGGATCAATTCCATCATTAACAACTGCAAGAAAACCGTATTTTTAAAGAGATAGGTTGGTTTTGGTTTTAAAAGGATATTTAAGAAGTAGCCTTTTCCATCAGAGCCCAGAAGAACCGGCTCCACTCCAAAGCACACAACCGTGTGAGGCACAGCTGGAACGCTGCCACTTGGATTGGCTGGGCCACACACTGTTGTGGACAACAGTTCATTCAGCTGCTGTAATTCTTCTGGCACAAGACAAACTACCACGCTGATCTGAGTAACTTTTGCCAGGTTTCTTTCCACCTCTAGGCTTTAATCTGATTATAAACTCCATTGCTGTTGTATTCCTTATTGTAAGGTAAACCCCAAACTTAGGCTTGTAATTCTATGGTGATGGGTGTAAGAACTAAGCCAGAACAAGAAGCAAGTAACTAGCACAGAAGGGAGCCCTACAGATACCAGGTCTCTTCCTCAGCAGTGGTATCACTCAAAGGCTTGTGAATGATGGAAGCCGTGAACAGCAGTGGTAACATGTACTTTTCTCTGCGTAACAGAAGAGACCTGGGTAAGCCCCTGTGTTATAAAAAGCTCCCATCACTGATTGTAAATAGATCAAAACTAAGTTACACATGGGCTGCAGAAAGAGAAGGATGAGTTTTGCAGCACTGGTCCCAGTTGCTTTAGGGCCTCCACAACGTTGCAGTCTACCTCAAGTCTGCAGCCATCAGAACTGCATTCTCTACTTCTCTTGTTTTTCAGAAAAAGGAGGGGGGACACACAAAAGACACACTTACCCAGATCTCTTTGGGCAACAGGTTTTTGATCTCCTGATGGTGCCCAGCCCAAACTGGCAGCGGGAGATGTCATTTGTTAATCGTAATGTCTCTTCACTGAAACAGAGGGAAAAGTTAATAAGAATGTCAAGAAGCACTCCAGGCCCTGCTCTGCCTTTCGGAAGGGTTCTGCTCCCTGACAAGGCCTCGACACCCAAAGGCTGCTTTCAGGGACAGGCACAGCGCCTGCACGCCACATGTCTGTGCTCGGGAGCGGCAAGAGCCCAAACGCTCCCCGAACAAAACCGACCCCGACGCGCAGGCGAGAGGGGGGCCGGGAAGCAGCTCTAAGGGAGCCCCCGCCTCGCCTCGCCCTTCTCCCTCCGACTCACAGAGTCACGGGGGCCGGGTTGGAAGGGACCTGTGAAGATCACCCTGCCCAAGCCCCCTGCTAGAGCACGAGCACCTCCAGTAGGTCACACAGGAACACCCGCAGACGGGCTGGGAATGTCTCCGGAGAAGGAGGCTCCGCAGCCTCTCCGGGCTGCCTGTCCCAGGGCTCTGTTACCCTCCCCGGAAAGGAGCTTTTCCTCCTGTTTCGCGGGAAGCTGCTGTGCTCCAGCTTGTGCCCATCGCCCCCTGGCCTGTCCCTGGACACTGCTCCAAAGAGCCTCAGCCCATCCTCCTGACAGCCGGCCCCGCCGGCCCACGGCTCCCTGCCCAGCGGGGGGGGCAGGCCCAGCCCCTTGCCGCGCCTCCTCAGCGCCCGCCCTCCCCGCCCCAGCTTCACCTTTCCGAGCCCGGGCCGCGCCTTGCGGAGGACTGTCCGGAGCCTGGAACCGGTGTGGCCTCCAACGGCGGCGACTCCGTGCCCATGGCAACGCGGCGGGGCGCGCGGGAAGGGGATTCGAATCGGACCCGACCTCGAGCTGGAGCTCGAGCTGGAACCCGAGCTGGAAGGCGCGAGCGGGAGGCGGCGGGCTCGGCCGGGAGCCGAGGGGGGCCCGAGCGGGGAAGCAACGGCAAGTCCCGGCGCCGGCACGAGCAGCAGGAGGGCGAGGCGGGCGGAGGAGGCGGGCGCGGAGCGGAGGCATCGCGGCCGGTCCCGCCACCCCGCGCCGCGCCGGGAGCGGGCCGGTCCCGCCGGGCCAGGGGGTCCCTTCGCCGCCTGCTGGGGACGGCGCCCCAGCACGCCTGGTGTTGCAAGAAAAGCCTGTTTGCATCCAACTCACTGGACAGATTGTTGAAAAATCTTCCCATCTCTGTGCAAATACCTCCCTTGTAATGCAGCCGAGGTCAGCAGGGAATTGCTGATGCAAGGGACTCTTTATTTCTGCATCCCATTGTCATGAAGCTCCCAAAGAGTGCAGATAGGAGAAATTTGCTTTTCCAGGCTGGTTTATTTCCTGTGTTGCCTCTTTCACTGTCTACCCGATGACTCTTCCCTGAGGTAAGTGACATTCTGGCTGATGCTCATTCATCTGAGTAGCTGGCAGAAAAGCAGCCAGCCCTGCTTTCACTGGGCCAAAAGGGAAGCTCTGGGAAGCTGGCAGTCAGTGGAGGGGTAAGGACCTGCAAAAGTCCCCAATAAGCAGGATATGGAGGGCTGGCCATCCATGGATCTGCCTGTACATCGTATTACCATCCTGAGTTTCTCAAACATATGGTTTGCTTAACTAAGAGACTACCTGTGCTTTCCCGTGTGTGCCTGCAGTGCCCTCTTTTAAATTAGGGACCAAGAATTGGCATATTTGCAAGTCCTTTGTAAGAGATTCCAAGCACTGTCATACCTGATCCACCACAGAGCTATAGATGACGTATGGTCTGTGGGGTTGTTTTTGATTGGTGTTGTTTGTTTGTGTTTCCTTGCAGAATGGCACTCAAAGCTCTGTGCCCACCAGGACTGGGGCAGCTTCCCAGCCAGAGCTCCAGAGGGAAGATGCTGCCACCCGGGTGTGGGGCTGCAGGGAGTGTCCTGCTCTCTGGACAGGACCTGCTGGCAGCTGTGAGCACACCTGTGGGAGGGGTGTCCAGATGGAGGTGACTGAGCTCCGGGAAGGGGTGAGTGGGCTGAGGAGCATCAGGGAGTGTGGGAGTGAGATAGACTATTGGTGCCAGGACTGAGCCTCCCTGAGACAGGCCCAACAGTCAGACAAGGCTCACGACTGTCCTCCCTCTGTTGGGCTGAACGTGATCACCTGGAGGTGAGGGAGCTGTGGGCAGTGATGAGGTAGCAACAAGAAGAGAGACTTCAGGGCCCTGGGACAGCTGGTTAAGGGGTCATGAGTATTCTCCTCCTCTGTCTCACCACTTGCAGGGATTGATGAGGGGATAAGCTAGAGAGTCAGCAGATTAATTTTTGGCTCCACGCCTGCAGAACTGCTGCTGGTAGGACTTTGGGTTCTTTGGCAAATGTGCTGCCCATCTTCAAGAAGGGCCAGAAGGAGGATCTGGGAAACTACAGATCTGTCAGTGTGACCTCGGTGCCAGGGAAGGTCATGGAGCAGATTATCATGAGTGTCGTTACACACCACTTAGAGGACAACCAGACCATCAGGCCCAGTCAGCAGGGGTTCATGAAAGGAAGGTCCTGCCTGACAAACCTGATCTCCTTTAACAACAAGGTGCCCTGCCTGTTGGCTGAGGGAAAGGCTGTGGATGGAGTCTCCCTGGGCTTCAGTAAAGCCTTTGACACTGTTGCCCACAACACGCTCCTGAAGAAACTGTCTGCCCAAGGCTTGGACGGGCACACGCGCTGCTGGGTCAAACACTGGCTGGACAGCTGGGCCCACAGGGTGGTGGGGACTGGAGGGCAATCCAGTTGGTGGGTCACTAGTGGGGTTCCCCAGGGCTCAGTACTGGGGCCACTCCTGCTCAGTGTCTTTATCAGTGATCTGGAGGAGGGGATCGAGTGCAGCCTCAGTCAGTTTGCAGACACCAAGTTGGGCACCTCAATATGGGCAAGAGCTGGAGGTGCTGGAGCGGGTCCAAAGAAGGGCAGCAAAGCTGGTGAAGGGTCTGGAAAACAAACCTCATGAGGAGTGGCCAAGAGAACTGTGGCTGTTTAGTCTGAAGAGGAGGAGGCTGAGGGGAGACCTTGTTGCTCTCTACAAGTACCTGAAAGGAGGTTGTAGTGAGGGGGAGGTCGGTCTGTGCTCACTAGGAACTAGCAACAGGATGAGAGGAAGTGGCCTCAGGTTATGGCAGGGCAGGTTGAGGTTGGATGTTGGGAAAAACGTCTGTACAGGAAGGGTTGTTGAGCACTGGAACATCTCATGGAAGAGCAGCCCTAGTGCTTTTCCACCCAGCCCCGTGGGTAGGATGCTGCTGGTTTGGTGCCTCTGGGTGTGTGACCCACTGCAGAAGAACTGAGAAGGGATGGGAACCTGAAGGATCCTATGAGGAATGATGTGGAAGCTGTTCTTGTTTTAAAGGAAGAGCCTGGTTTCACTTTGACTTTACATCAGCAGATGACAAGCACAGTCTCAATGGCCAACCCTTGGCCGATTTTTCACAAATGGAGTAACTTTAGATCCCTCTGAGTTCCTCTTTGTTTTTGCTGTCTACAGATGGATAAACTTCCTCAGCAGCTGCAGACAGAGTCTAAGAAAGTCACGTGGGCAGAAGCACAAACTCATGGTTCACGAGAAGAGTTCTCCACTGTGTATGGGAAGCAGGAACAGCTGGAGAAGAGCAAACACCAGCTGCAAGGAGAGGTGAGTAACATTGACCATCATTTGGAGACTGACAGGGTCAGTCACAGCCAAATAGAACAACGTAAAAGAGAGGGGGAAGAAGGAGATGGGCAAGAAATAAGGCAAGTGCAGGAAGGCAGTCTGTGTTTGCAGGAAGAGAATTTCTGGTGTCTCTGTTACACACTTTGCTTGTGGTTGTCATTTGTTAGTATTTTCTTTTGGGTGCTGCTGCTGTGTTAGTGCTGTACTTGTGTCCTTCCCGAAGGGCAGGGGGAGAAGGGTTATGCTGGGGGAGAGGGCTGGGGTGTGTGTGATGTGCCTGCAGGCCCCTGAGCCCAAAGCCTCCCAAGGTGGGTTTCCATCCTGCAGGTCCCTCTGTCCTTGTTCTCGCTGTTCCTCCTGGGATGGGCCCTGCAGCTGGTGGTTGTCATGGCCAGACAGGTCCTGCTCCATCCCTGTGCAGGGGAAAGTGCTCAGGAAAGCAGTCAGCCAAGTGGCAGGGAGGGGTGGAGGTGGGGGATCCTCCTGCTTTCCTTGAGGAATCCTTTTCTATGTGCCCTGTCCTACAGAGACACTGTTCTTTCAGTAGTAGCGTTGATGAATAACAGTGCTGAGAGGGGGGGATTCTTTCTGAATGAAAAGAACTATTTAGAAAAGAACTTCATAGAATCGTAGAATCATCAAGGTTGGAAAAGACCTTCAAGATCTTCAAGTCCAACCGTCTGCTCTACAACCCCCAACCACTAAACCATCTCCCTCAGCACCACGTCCACCCGGTGTTTGAACACCTCCAGGGATGGTGCCTCCACGCCCTCCCTGGGCAGCCTGTTCCAAGGCCTCACCACTCTTTCTGTGAAGAAGTTTTTCCCTACTGTCCAGCCTGAACCTCCCCTGGTGCAACCTGACCCCATTTGCTCTTCTCCTGTCTCTGGTTACTGGGGAGAAGAGCCCAACACCCACCTCACCACAACCTCCTCTCAGGGAGTTGGAGAGAGCAATGAGGTCTCCCCTCAGGCTCCTCTTCTCCAGGCTGAGCAGCCCCAGCTCCCTCAGCCTCTCATGAAAGAACTATGACAAAAGCTTCCTAAAAGAACAATGAAAAGAGCTCTGAGAAGAACCACCCCCAGTGGTTCTGGGGTTCTGCCGTGGTTGCTGCTGGGAGGGAGGGGGCAGAGCTGCCTGGCTGAGTCCAGCTGGGCCCTTGGAATCGGGCACGTGGAGCTGGTGGGCAGGAGAGTTCTCTTTTTCTTGGTGGTGCTTGACAGTGTGTTACCTGCTTCAGGAGCAGGCAGCCTCTGGGGACAGGGCAGAGCAAATCAGAGCCCGTTGCCATGAGCCACAGACACAGCAGCTAAGGCACAGGATCAGAGACCACGAAAGGGAATTGGACAAGATGAGAAGTTCCCTGCAAGACACCATTCTTCAAGAAGAATCCATGCAGGCAGAAATGGGAAAGTACAAAGAGCTGTCTCTAAAGTAAGTTACAATTAGAGAATGCCTGTAAGATCAACAGGAAAGGTAAATGCATGTTTTCTGGAGCGGTACTAAGATACTAGGTTTCCCTCCTGCGTTTTCCTCCTAAAATTCCTCTTCTACCTCTGGTCAGCATTATGGATGTGAGCCTGAGATGGCAGATTTGTGAGGAAAGTTCCTTGAGACCCTTCCCCTTCATGAGAACTGCCTTATTTTCTCTGTAGTGTTTTTGCCAGTCTCTAATAATCTCCTCCTCTTCTTCAGTGGGTGGCAGAAAAGGTGAATTTCATGGCTTTTACTGTTTGAGTAGGGACAGGCCCTTCAGAGAACAGAACTGGATTCTGTGAAGCCAAACAATCAAGACATCTTTGTTGGCTTCCATTTTAGCAGCGTGTCTGAGGTTGAGCTTTCCATGGGAAAGGGAGGGTAGCTCAGAGTTCCTGGGCAGGGGGTGGACCCTTCAGAAGGAGCCCTGGAAACACGTGGCATTCAGGGGTTGCTTTGAAGCCCTCATGCTGAGAAGCCCTAAGCATTGGAAACTCTTGCTGCCCCTTGCAGGTTGTGTGAGTGCTAAGAAATAGGCCCATCCAAAGAACCTCAGATCAAATGCTGCTCTGGATTGGGTCTCTCTTAATCCCTTCTGCTTTCAGAAGTTGAAGAGCAGTCACAGACCTGGAGGGTAACTTTGTGAAAGTGTTACTGCCCGAGATAATTCTTTGGATGCTTCTGAATGTTGCAGAGTTGACGAGGAGCTGGCAAAAGTCAAGGCTGAGCTCCATGAGAAGCACATTAGAAGAACACGTAGAAGCAACTTTGTCAGTGAAATTCTGGCTGCGAGTCTAGATCAGTATCCAACTGAACTGGGACATCCTGGCAACGCTTTGGCACTGGGCAGAAATCCCAGTCCAACAGAGTGCTTCCTAAGTGCAGGCATGAAGGCGTTGTTGTCAAGGAACAGGATTGCAGCCGTCGTGGAGAAGGTGAGCACTTTGAAATACTGTTCTCAACTACTGCTGAAGAGTGTCCATAAGCAAGGTTGTACTTTTTAGCCTACAGTTGCAATTCCTTTTTAGTTCCAAACCATCTGGTCAAATGTGCCAAAACAACTCCTCATCATCAAAACAGGACACAGCTGCATGTGGTAGAGGTGAAGACTTTTGGTCATGTAGAGATTTCCAGGAGTGCTCAGAGACTGAAAAAGAGATGTGCAGTGAGATGAGAAGTACCTGCTTAGGAGGTTTGGGATAGCCAGCTGTCCAACAAGGAGAGGTGCTGTGCTGGACCTTGTTCTCACCAACAAGGAAGGGCTGGTGAGGGATGCTAAGCTCAAGGGCGGCCTTGGTTGTAGCGACCATGAAATGGTGGAGTTCAAGATCCTGAGGGCAGCAGGGAGGGCTCACAGGAAGCTTACTGCCCTTGACTTCAGGAGGGCAGGTTTCAGCTCTTCAGGGATCTGCTCAGGAGTGTCATGGGAGAACATCCTGCAGGGAGGAGGGGCCCATGGAAGCTCGCTGATATTTAAGGGTCACCTTCTCCAGGCCCAAGAGCTAAGAGGAAGTCCGGTCAAAACTGCAGGAGGCTGGTGTGGGTGAGCAAGCAGCTCCTAGAAAAGCTGAAACTTCAGAAGGAAGCACTGAGAGGGTGGAAGCTCGGGCAGGTACCCTGGGAGGGTTACAGAGAGGTTGTCTGAGCAGCTAGGGATCAGGTCAGGAGCCAAATCCCAGATGGAATTAAATCTCACCAGGGATGTAAAGAGCGGTAAGAAAAGCTTCTAGAGGTACGTTGGGGATAAAAGGACACCCAAGGGAAATGTAGGCCCTCTCCTGAAGGAAATGGGAGACCTGGCTGAGCAGGATATTGAGAAGGCTGAGGTTCTCAAGGACTTCTTTGCATCAGTCTTCTCTGGCAAGTGCTCCAGCCTTGTCGCAAAGGCCACAGCAGGTGAGAGCAGGGCCTGGGAGAATGAAGCACCCCCCACTGTAGGAGAAGAACAGGTTGGTGACCATCTAAAGAACCTGAAGATGCACAGGTCTGTGGGACCTGATGGGGTCCATCCACGGGTCCTGAGGGAGCTGGCAGATGCAATTGCTGAGCCTCTGTCCATCATATCTGAGAGGTCATGGTGGTCTGGGGAGGTTTGTGCTGATTGGAAAAATGGTCCCACAGCCCCTGTCTTCAAAAAGGGGAAAAAGGAAGACCCGGGGAACTACAGGCCAGTCAGTCTCACCTCTGTGCCCGGCAAGATCATGGGACAGATCCTCCTGGAGAATCTGCTAAGGCACATGGAAAATAAGGAGGGGATCAGTGACAGCCAGCATGGCTTCACCAAGGGCAAATCATGCTTGACCAGCTTAGTGGCCTTCTATGACAAGGCTGCAGAGATGGTGGATAATGGCAGAGCAACTGACATCATCTACCTGGTCTGCAAACTGACACGACATGGATTTGACAGATGGACCACTGGGTGGATCAGTAATTGGCTGGATGGCCCCACCCAGAGAGTTGTGGTCAATGGTTCAGTGTCCCAGTGGAGGCAAGTGACGAGTGGTGTTCCTCAGGGGTCAGTACTGGGACCAGTGCTGGTCAGCATCTTTGTTGGAGACATGGACAGTGGGATGGAGTGTCTCCTCAGCAAGTTTGCTGATGATCCCAAGCTGTGTGGGGTAGTGGACACCCTAGTGGGGAGGGATCCATCCAGAGGGACCTTGACAGGCTGGAGAGGTGGGCCCATCCCAACCTCATGAAGTTCAACAAGGCCAAGGGCAGGGTCCTGCCTCTGGGTCGGCACAAATCCAGGCTGGGGGGAGAATGGCTGGAGAGCAGTCCTGAGGAGAAGGACCTGGGGGTGGGAGGAGATGAGAAGCTGGACATGAGCCCCCAGTGAGCGCTGGAGCCCAGAGGGGCAATTGTGTCCTGGGCTGCATCAAAAGAAGTGTGGCCAGAAGGGCCAGGGAGGGGATTCTGCCCCTCTGCTCTGCTCTGGGGAGACCCCACCTGGAGAAGTGTGTCCAGCTCTGGAGCCCTCAGCACAGGAGAGACATGGAGCTGTTGGAGAGGGTCCAGAGAAGGACCACAAAGATGATCCAAGGGCTGGAGCAGCTCTGCTCTGGAGACAGGCTGAGGGAGTTTGGGCTGCTTAGCCTGGAGAAGAGAAGGCTCCAGGGAGACCTTAGAGCACCTTCCAGTGCCTGAAGGGGCCCCAGGAGAGCTGGGGAGGGGCTTGTCACCAGAGAGGGCAGTGATAGGACAAGGGGGAATGGTTCTAAACTGAAAGAGGGGAGATGTAGGTTGGACATCAGGAAGAAATTCTTCCCCATGAGGGTAGGAAGGCACTGGCACAGGTTGCCCAGGGAGGCTGTGGAAGCCCCATCCCTGGAGGTGTTGAAGGCCAGGCTGGATGAGGCTTGTGCAGCCTGGTCTGGTGGGAGGTGTCCCTGCTCATGGCAGGGAGGTTGGAACCTGATGATCTTTAAGGTCCCTTCCAACCTTCACCACTCTGTGATTCTATGAGTCTATGTCTTTCCCAGGGGTTGGGGGAAAAGAGAACAGTGGAGGCAAGTTACAGTCCTCAGAGGTGTGTTTTGCCTGGCTCTTCATTCCCTTCTCAGAAATGAGTGTGTTTGCTTTATTTTCACCTGTTTCTCTTTCCTCAGACGTGGGTGAGAATCACAAAGATAGGAATGGGATGAGTAAGAGGAAAACAAGATCCTTTTCTTGATTCATTTGCACATGTTGTGGAGGGTCCTCTGGACCTTCTGGTGATTGTGAGGGCTCCAGAAACCAGGGAAAGCGGGTTCTTCTAACACCTCAACTACCACTGCTTGGCTGAGGATTGGTCCTGTTTTGGGTTCCTCTTTTGGTCTAGGCATTCGTTTTCCCACTTTTTTTTCAGCTCCCTGTGTCTCATTTCACAGGTCAGGGGTCTCTTCTCCCCTGGGTTTCACTGCTGCTTGTACCTACTTGAACACGATGAGAGGTTCGGGGATGGGGGGGGGTCCTTTTCCATAGTTCTTTCAACTCTGTGCTCCCCTCTTCCAGCTGGGAAGGCACAGACTGTTCCAACCAAGTCCCACGGGGTGGTTTTCCTGGAGGAGCTGGTGAATTTGGTGGCAGCTGTCCCTTTAGTCCTGGAGAGAAGGCCCTTCCCTCCCCTCTGCTGCTTTATGGCCTCCCCTTCTTTGGCCCTTGGAGTTCCTGCCTGCTCTGCTCCTCTGGTGAGGCTCTGCAGAGCTTCCCCTCCTGAGGCCCTTGCTGGCTGTGGCCTCTTGAGTACGTGGGGCAGGGCTGTGGTTCTTTTTTTTGTCCAGATGTTGCTAGGTGAGCCTGCTCCTTCCCTTCAAATACTTATTCCCCCAGGCATTCTGTACAAAACTCAGAGAATCCCAGAGTGGGTGAGGGAGGAATGGGCCTCTGAAGATCATCTAGTCCAACCCCACCCTGCTCAAAGTAGGTCATGCATGGCAGGTTGCTGAGGGTTATGTCCAGCCAGGGTTTGTACATCTCCAAGGGTGGACACTCCCCAGCCTTTTCTGGGCAACGTGTTCCAGAGTTTGACCATGCTTACCATTTAAAAATTAAAAAATCAAAACCTCCTTCTGTTAGAATGAAATGTCCTCTATTTCCATTTGTGTCCCTTCCTCTTGGAATTCTTTTCCTTGGCACCACTGAGAAGAGTCTGGCTCCATCTACTTTCCTGCCCCCCCAGGTATTTATACACAGAGCTCAGGTCCCCCTGGGCTTTCTCTACTCCAGGAAAGAACCAGTCCCAGCTCTCTCAGCCTCTCCATGGAGCTCACATGCTCCAAGCCCTTCAGCACCTTCCTGGCCATCTGATTTCTCCTTAGGGAGCCTTGGAAGTCAGAGTTGTCAGTGAGAATCACTGAATTGGCAGCAAGAAGCACCTTCTAGGGGAGAAGGGAGTAAGTGCTCTTCTTGTGTGACCGACTGCTGTGGGTTACACAGTCAAACCCACAGCACTTGCTGTGTAGAAGCTGCTGCTGTTGCAATCTTTTCCAAGTACAAAGTTGACAAGAAAGAGTTGTGTCTGTTTTTATATTTTGAGAGATGTGTGTCATGGTATTTGCAATAACCATAAAGAGAAACCTTGGCATCATCTGCAGGATCTTTTCCACTTTTCCATCTGAAGGTGGAGAAAATAAGAATATTGGCTCCTCCTTTTCTCTGTCCCATGGTGCATGTCAGTCCTGCAGCAGCTTCTGGGGCAGCTCCTCTCCATTGGGGCTGCAGAAGCCTCCATGGAAGGTGTCCCCATGGAAGGCATGTGTGTGTGTCTCAGCATGTAGCTGCCATTCTGCTCATGCCTGTGGGCACAGCCTTTAGCCAGACCTTCCCTGCAGTGACTCCTCTGTGCTTCCTGCTGTGTGTTTGTACCTGCTGGTTCTAGTCCAGCTGGTGAGTTGCAGGTGGGTTTGTGCTGCAGTTCATGTGGCTGAGCAGAGAGAGCTACAGCCTGGCTGGCCAAGAGCTGCTCTTCATTCAAACCAAACCCAGATGTCTCCATTAGGGATGAGATTTTCAGTTTTTATCACATTGTTGTGTGGATTGTAAGCATGTAGAAGTTCACTATGACAATAATATTGTCTGTTCTCTGTTTCATTCCAGGCCTGGCGGGAAGCGGAGGAAAGAATCTCCAAAGAACTTGACTGAGGTGACGTGTCGTTATGTGAGGAGGGTTTTTAAGGACCAAGATGAGAGCTCCCAGCTCTTGGAAATCATGGCTTGAGAGCTGGCAAGTCCCTGTGCTCAGCACAGGGCTTTTCTGCTCACTTTCCAGTTTAGACTTGACTGGGAAAACTTCCTGCTTACAAAATAGTGTGTAGAATGTTTTGCAGGTGCTGGGAAAAAACAAGTGCAAAGAAAAGTGCCCCATTTGCTCCCCACAGAAGGACTTGGCTGAGGCTGAAGGCATCTGTCACTGGAGTTAGTCCTCAGTCACAGGCATGAAAGAAGCCCTGGGACAGATTTGTATAGACTTCAGCCATCACTTCTCCACTTGGGATGAGATGTTTAGTTTTTATCACATTGTTGTGTGGATTTTAAGCATGTTTTAAGAAGTTTAGTCTGACAATAATATTAATTGTCTGTTCTCTGTATAATTCTAGGTCTGGCAGGAACTGGGAATCTTCAGTCATCCCTGAAGCAGGAAGGGACACCTCTCATCTGGGACACCTCTCATCTGGGACACCTCTCTGCAGGGACACCTCTCCACCAGGACACCTCTCATCTGGGACACCTCTCTGCAGGGACATCTCTCCACCAGGACATCTCTCCACCAGGACACCTCTCTGCAGGGACATCTCTCCACCAGGACATCTCTCCACCAGGACACCTCTCTGCAGGGACATCTCTCCACCAGGACATCTCTCCACCAGGACACCTCTCCACCAGGACAGCCCTCCCCAGGACACCTCTCCAGGATCAGCAGGTGCCCCAGGGCTGTGCCCCCCTCCCTGGCTGTCCCTGCCACACGGGGTGACAAGCTCTGCAGACCCTGGCACGTGGCAGGGGGTCTGTGCCCCACAGGAGCCACAGCCTGGGCCTGGGCACCCCCTGGATTGGCCCCTTCCCAGCCCCAGAGATTTCCCTTCAGTTCATCCTTGTGGTTTCATTTCTCCCCTTGACTTGGTTTCTCTCACTGGGAACTTTTCTTTTCCCCAGAAAAAAAGACTCTTTTTACCAGTCCTGTTACACAACTGCAGTTCTAAAAGCGATGACACGAATGCAATTATAAAACAACAAAAAATGTTTTTTAATACTCTTAATGTTGTTTAATACTGTTTTAAGGCACTTAAACAACAAAACAGTTTTAAAAGTGATGGTGCACAACTGCAATTATAAGACATATAACATAAAAATATAACATAATAAAATATAGAATAATTAAATATAACATAATAACAAAACATACCATAAAAGTATAACTTAAAAAATACCATGTTGTTTAATACTGTTTTAAGGCAGTTAAAAAAGAAAAACAGTTTTAAAAGTGATGGTGCACAAATGCAATTATAAGACATACAAAAAATATAACTATAAAATACAGCCTAATTAAATATAACATAATAACAAAACATACCATAAAAGTATAACATAAAAAAATACCATGTTGTTTAATACTGTTTGAAGGCAGTTAAAAAAGAGTTTTGAGAGTGATGGCACACAAATGCAATTATGCAACCTATAACACAAATAATAAATTATAGCATAATGAAATATAACATAAAATATATACAACAAAAGTATAACTTTAAAAATATGTAACATGACTGGTAAAAAGTCTTTTATTCTGATTAATAGAAAAATTCCCAGTGAGAGAAACCGAGTCAAGGGGAGAAACACAAACCCGAGGATGAACTGAAGGGAAATCTCTGGGGCTGGGAAGGGGCCAATCCAGGGGGTGCCCAGGCCCAGGCTGTGGCTCCCGTGGGGCACAGACCCCCTGCCACGTGCCAGGGTCTGCAGAGCTTGTCACCCCGTGTGGCAGGGACAGCCAGGGAGGGGGGCACAGCCCTGGGGCACCTGCTGATCCTGGAGAGGTGTCCTGGGGAGGGCTGTCCTGGTGGAGAGGTGTCCTGGTGGAGAGATGTCCTGGTGGAGAGATGTCCCTGCAGAGAGGTGTCCTGGTGCAGAGGTGTCCCAGAGGAGAGGTGTCCTGGTGGAGAGGTAAGGTGTCATTATGTTATGTTTTTACAGAGATCTGTTTGCCCCTGTCTGCTGTCAAAGTAACAGCAGGAATCTTGTCTCTTTTCTCCCCAGCCTCTGCTGGACTTGAAACTGCCCATCCTGGAGCTTCTTCCAATGGAGTTGCACTCTACAAACATGGATGCTGTGAAGAGCCACGGACCCCTCTCCTGAGGCAGCCTTGCCACAAGGGACTGTCACCCACCTGTTGCTGTGATCATCAAGATCTGTTTTGTATATATCTATATAAGTTTATAGATCTGTTCCTCCCCCCACGTGTTACTCCCCTTTCCCTGTTCCAGTAAAGTTTGTAGATCTGTTCCTCACCCCATGTGTTACTCCCCTTTCCCTGTTCCAGTAAAGTTTGTAGATCTGTTCCTCACCCCATGTGTTACTCCCCTTTCCCTGTTCCAGTAAAGTTTGTAGATCTGTTCCTCACCCCATGTGTTACTCCCCTTTCCCTGTTCCACTAAACCTGTTCCAGTTTTAATTTCCAACCTTTCAGTCTCTCTTCCTTTTTCTCCTTGTACCTTCTCTTGGGAGGGTGGAGGGGGGTAACAGAGAGCAGTTCTGCCCTCTGGCTTGTGGTTCACCCTGACCACTAACCCAGGACAGATGGGATACTGTTTTCCTGCTGGGGAGCACCCCCTTTGATTTTATCCACACGGGCTGTGCTGACTTTAGCAGCCCCACATCTGGGCTCGTCTGACTGTACTTTTCTACACGTCTGGGGCTGCCTGATCCACAACTACCCTGACAGCCAGTGCTTCATTAAGATTTTGAAGGCTCATCCCTCCATACTTTGACAAAGCTTGTTTTAGTCTTCCCCAATAATCACTGGGGTGGTCATCTGGCCTCTGTTTACATTCCTGTACTTTTTCCTTGTCAGCTCTAATTGCACTTATCAAATCTCTAAGCACAGCCTGGCAATTGTTTCTATCTGTCTGATGGTTGTGATCCCAATTAGAATCTACCCGAGGCCAGTCAGTCTGATTTCCTCCTGCCTGGTAGGATTAATTTCACAGTCTTTGCAGTTATTTTCCTTGTTTTCTGAACAGAACAACTCTCAGAAACAGGTTACCATCAGCTCAGGATGGATTATATCCCCCCAAATACTAGAGAGCAACGATGCACGTCGAGTCGTAGCTTTTTCCTGAACCTGGGAATTGGATTTCCCCACATAACCAAACCCGTGGGGCTCCAGGGGTGATGGGTATGTACATCTAGGTCCCAGGTGACTGGGGGGTCATTAATGGGACCCCATCTACAAGAAGGGCCAGAGGAGGATCTGGGGAACTACAGGCCTGTCAGCCTGACCTTGGTACTGGGAAAGATCATGGAGAGGCTCATCTTGAGTGAGCTCTCGTGGCAAGTGCAGGGCAGCCAGGGGATCAGGGCCAGCCAGCATGGGTTTAGGAAAGGGAGGTCTTGCTTGACCAACCTGATCTCTTGCTATGACCACGTGACCCACCTGTTGGATGAGGTGAAGGCTGTGGACATTGTCTACCTGGACTTTGGTAAGGTCTTTGACACCATCTCCCACAGCATCTCCTGGAGAAGCTGGTGAATCATGGCACAGACAAGTGTTCTCTTCACTGGGTACAAAACTGGCTGGATGGCTGGGCCCAGAGAGTTGTGGTAAACGGGGTCAAATCCAGTTGGGGCTGGTGACCAGGGGTGTCCCTCAGGGCTCAGTGTTGGGGCCAGTCTTGTTCAACATCTTTATCAATGATCTGGATGCGGGGATTGATTGAGTGCCCCCTCAGTCAGTTTCCAGATGACACCAAATTGGGTGGGAGTGTCAATCTGCTCGAGGGTAGGAAGGCTCTGCAGAGGGACCTGGCCAGGCTGGATCCATGGGCCAAGGCCAATTGTATGAGGTTCAACAAGGCCAAGTGCCAGGTCCTGCACTTGGGTCACACCAGCCCCAGGCAACGCTCCAGGTTTGGGAAAGAGCAGCTGGAAAGTGCCTGGGGGAAAAGGACCTGGGGGGGTCGGTGGACAGCCACCTGAACATGAGCCACTGGTGTGCCCAGGTGGCCAAGAAGGCCACCAGCATCCTGGCCTGCATGAGGAGTAGCATGGCCAGCAGGAGTAGGGAGGTGATCGTGTCCCCGTACTGGGCACTGGTGGGGCTGCACCTTGAGTGCTGTGTGCAGTTCTGGGCCCCTCAGCCCAGGAAGGACATGGAGGGGCTGGAGCGTGTCCAGAGAAGAGCCAGCAAGCTGGGGAAGGGTCTGGAGAACAAGTCATACGAGGAGCAGCTGAGGAAACTGGGGATGTTCAGCTTGGAGAAGAGGAGGTTGAGGGGGGACCTCATTGCCCTCTACAACTGCCTGAGAGGAGGTTGGAGGGAGGTGGCTGTTGGGCTCTTCTCCCAAGTAACTAACAAGAGGACCAGAGGAAATGGCCTGAAGTTGCTCCAGGGGAGGTTCAGATTGGACCTTAGGAAGAATTTCTTCAGTGGAAGAGTGGTCAGGGACTGGAAGAGCTGCCCAGGGAGGTGGTGGAGTCACCATCCCTGCAGGTATTCAAAAGCTGTGCAGATTTGGTGCTTCGGGGCATGCTCTAGTGGCCAAGGGTGGGTTTTTTGTTTGTTTTCTTTGGGGGGTTGTTTGGTTTTTGGGGGGAAGAGGTTTTTTGCTCTGATGGTTGGTCTCGGTGATCTGCGAAGTCCTTCCCAACCATGATGATTCTGTGATTCTGCATCTGAAAGCATGCAGAATTCCAGCCTAATATGATCCCAACCTAATCTCTACTAGTCAAAATAGTCACCTTTTTCTCCGGCCAGCTTAGTGACTTTTTTTTGCTGTGGAACAGCCCGTGCTGGACAGCCCAGAGCTCCCAAGCAACCAGGTGTGGCACAGAATGTTGCTGTCGCTCTTTTGAGAGTTTGCACCAGACGAGCAGGAACTGTGGTTTCCCAAGTGAGTCCTGTGGGGAGGGGAGCTGTTAGAAACCCCCCTGTCAAAGGGCAGGAGGTGTGCCAGCAGCTGTGTCTGGAAGGGGAGCTGTCAGTGTGTGCCCCCCAGGGACATGCTCGGGGACACCAGCACCTTCCTGAGGGTGCTGGGCTGCTGCTCAGGGACACCAGCACCTTCCTCAGGGTGCTGGGCTGCTGCTCGAGGACACCAGCACCTTCCTCTGGGTGCTGGGCTGCTGCTCAGGGACACCAGCACCTACCTGAGGGTGCTGGGCTGCCCCTCAGGGACACCAGCACCTTCCTGAGGGTGCTGGGCTGCTGCTCAGGGACACCAGCACCTGCCTGAGGGTGCTGGGCTGCTGCTCAGGGACACCAGCACCTTCCTGAGGGTGCTGGGCTGCTGCTCAGGGACACCAGCACCTTCCTCTGGGTGCTGGGCTGCTGCTCAGGGACACCAGCACCTTCCTCTGGGTGCTGGGCTGCTGCTCAGGGACACCAGCACCTTCCTCTGGGTGCTGGGCTGCTGCTCAGGGACAACAGCACCTTCCTGAGGGTGCTGGGCTGCCCCTCAGGGACACCAGCACCTTCCTCTGGGTGCTGAGCTGCTGCTCAGGGACACCAGCACCTTCCTCTGGGTGCTGAGCTGCTGCTCAGGGACACCAGCACCTTCCTCTGGGTGCTGGGCTGCTGCTCAGGGACACCAGCACCTTCCTCTGGGTGCTGGGCTGCTGCTCAGGGACACCAGCACCTGCCTGAGGTTGCTGGGCTGCTGCTCAGGGACACTAGCACCTTCCTGAGGGTGCTGGGCTGCTGCTCAGGGACACCAGCACCTTCCTGAGGGTGCTGGGCTGCTGCTCGGGGACACCAGCACCTTCCTGAGGGTGCTGGGCTGCTGCTCAGGGACACCAGCACCTTCCTCTGGGTGCTGGGCTGCTGCTCAGGGACACCAGCACCTTCCTCTGGGTGCTGGGCTGCTGCTCAGGGACACCAGCACCTTCCTGAGGGTGCTGGGCTGCTGCTCAGGGACACCAGCACCTTCCTGAGGGTGCTGGGCTGCTGCTCAGGGACACCAGCACCTTCCTCTGGGTGCTGGGCTGCTGCTCAGGGACACCAGCACCTTCCTGTGGGTGCTGGGCTGCTGCTCAGGGACACCAGCACCTTCCTGAGGGTGCTGGGCTGCTGCTCAGGGACACCAGCACCTTCCTCTGGGTGCTGGGCTGCTGCTCAGGGACACCAGCACCTTCCTGAGGGTGCTGGGCTGCTGCTCGGGGACACCAGCACCTTACTGAGGGTGCTGGGCTGCTGCTCAGGGACACCAGCAGCTTCCTGAGGGTGCTGGGCTGCTGCTCGGGGACACCAGCACCTTCCTGAGGGTGCTGGGCTGCTGCTCGGGGACACCAGCACCTTCCTCTGGGTGCTGGGCTGCTGCTCAGGGACACCAGCACCTTCCTGAGGGTGCTGGGCTGCCCCTCAGGGACACCAGCACCTTCCTCTGGGTGCTGAGCTGCTGCTCAGGGACACCAGCACCTTCCTCTGGGTGCTGAGCTGCTGCTCAGGGACACCAGCACCTTCCTCTGGGTGCTGGGCTGCTGCTCAGGGACACCAGCACCTTCCTCTGGGTGCTGGGCTGCTGCTCAGGGACACCAGCACCTGCCTGAGGTTGCTGGGCTGCTGCTCAGGGACACTAGCACCTTCCTGAGGGTGCTGGGCTGCTGCTCAGGGACACCAGCACCTTCCTGAGGGTGCTGGGCTGCTGCTCGGGGACACCAGCACCTTCCTGAGGGTGCTGGGCTGCTGCTCAGGGACACCAGCACCTTCCTCTGGGTGCTGGGCTGCTGCTCAGGGACACCAGCACCTTCCTCTGGGTGCTGGGCTGCTGCTCAGGGACACCAGCACCTACCTGAGGGTGCTGGGCTGCCCCTCAGGGACACCAGCACCTTCCTGAGGGTGCTGGGCTGCTGCTCAGGGACACCAGCACCTGCCTGAGGGTGCTGGGCTGCTGCTCAGGGACACCAGCACCTTCCTGAGGGTGCTGGGCTGCTGCTCAGGGACACCAGCACCTTCCTCTGGGTGCTGGGCTGCTGCTCAGGGACACCAGCACCTTCCTCTGGGTGCTGGGCTGCTGCTCAGGGACACCAGCACCTTCCTCTGGGTGCTGGGCTGCTGCTCAGGGACAACAGCACCTTCCTGAGGGTGCTGGGCTGCCCCTCAGGGACACCAGCACCTTCCTCTGGGTGCTGAGCTGCTGCTCAGGGACACCAGCACCTTCCTCTGGGTGCTGAGCTGCTGCTCAGGGACACCAGCACCTTCCTCTGGGTGCTGGGCTGCTGCTCAGGGACACCAGCACCTTCCTCTGGGTGCTGGGCTGCTGCTCAGGGACACCAGCACCTTCCTCTGGGTGCTGGGCTGCTGCTCAGGGACACCAGCACCTTCCTGAGGGTGCTGGGCTGCTGCTCAGGGACACCAGCACCTTCCTGAGGGTGCTGGGCTGCTGCTCAGGGACACCAGCACCTTCCTCTGGGTGCTGGGCTGCTGCTCAGGGACACCAGCACCTTCCTGAGGGTGCTGGGCTGCTGCTCAGGGACACCAGCACCTTCCTGAGGGTGCTGGGCTGCTGCTCAGGGACACCAGCACCTTCCTCTGGGTGCTGGGCTGCTGCTCAGGGACACCAGCACCTTCCTGAGGGTGCTGGGCTGCTGCTCGGGGACACCAGCACCTTACTGAGGGTGCTGGGCTGCTGCTCAGGGACACCAGCAGCTTCCTGAGGGTGCTGGGCTGCTGCTCGGGGACACCAGCACCTTCCTGAGGGTGCTGGGCTGCTGCTCGGGGACACCAGCACCTTCCTCTGGGTGCTGGGCTGCTGCTCAGGGACACCAGCACCTTCCTGAGGGTGCTGGGCTGCTGCTCGGGGACACCAGCACCTTCCTCTGGGTGCTGGGCTGCTGCTCAGGGACACCAGCACCTTCCTCTGGGTGCTGAGCTGCTGCTCAGGGACACCAGCACCTTCCTCTGGGTGCTGGGCTGCTGCTCAGGGACACCAGCACCTTCCTGAGGGTGCTGGGCTGCTGCTCAGGGACACCAGCACCTGCCTGAGGGTGCTGGGCTGCCCCTCAGGGACACCAGCACCTTCCTCTGGGTGCTGAGCTGCTGCTCAGGGACACCAGCACCTTCCTCTGGGTGCTGAGCTGCTGCTCAGGGACACCAGCACCTTCCTCTAGGTGCTGGGCTGCCCCTCAGGGACACCAGCACCTTCCTGAGGGTGCTGGGCTGCTGCTCAGGGACACCAGCACCTTCCTGAGGGTGCTGGGCTGCTGCTCAGGGACACCAGCACCTTCCTGAGGGTGCTGGGCTGCTGCTCAGGGACACCAGCACCTTCCTGAGGGTGCTGGGCTGCTGCTCGGGGACACCAGCACCTTCCTGAGGGTGCTGGGCTGCTGCTCAGGGACACCAGCACCTTCCTGAGGGTGCTGGGCTGCTGCTCAGGGACACCAGCACCTTCCTGAGGGTGCTGGGCTGCTGCTCAGGGACACCAGCACCTTCCTGAGGGTGCTGGGCTGCTGCTCAGGGACACCAGCACCTTCCTGAGGGTGCTGGGCTGCTGCTCAGGGACACCAGCACCTTCCTGAGGGTGCTGGGCTGCTGCTCGAGGACACCAGCACCTTCCTGAGGGTGCTGGGCTGCTGCTCAAGGACACCCCCCGTGGGGCCAGAGGAGACCTCACCAGTCCCTGGGACAGGAGGTGTTGCTGCTCCAAGGCTGCTGCAGGAGGGGGCTGTGTGTGGGGGGCACCCAGAGCACACGGGGGCACCCAGAGCTGCAGCGTGTTACAGAAGCACAGAATCCATCACAGAACGGTGGGGGTTGGAAGGGACCTCTGGAGATCCTCGAGTCCAACCCCCCCTGCCAGAGCAGGACCAAATCTAGGGCAGGTCACTCAGAAAGGCATCCAGAGGGCTGAGTTCGTGTGACCTAAACAAGAAGCTTCAGCACTGCAGAGCTCTGCATTTCCCGTGGTCTGTTTTTCAGGGACAGACAGCAAAGAACAGGTCAGGTCATCAGTGCACAAGGTGACCAGCTGGACCCTCTGGTTCCAGTCACCACAGGCAAGTTCAAGAGAGTCTCCAAATACAGATTCATTGCCTTACTCCAGGGAGCTGTGGGGTTGGGTTTGTTTTTTTTTCCACTTCGCAGAAATGTTTTCGTGGAGGTGTGCCAGATCTGTCCTGGGGACACTGGACAAAGTGACCCTGCTCTGGCAGGGGGGTTGGACTAGATGATCTTTCGAGGTCCCTTCCAACCCCCATGATTCTATGATTCTATGATGATTCTATGATTAGACCTTCCCCTTCTCAGGGGTATTTCACCTTACCCGAGCTGATGGCAGATCCCGTGTCCCCGACTGGTTCACCATGGACCACAGAAATCCATCACTCTCTGCTTCTCCATGAGGATGGGGGGAACTGGTGGGGAGCCAGGATTTCCATCTGAGCTTTAGGCCCCACAGAGCCAATGTCCAGAGCTGCTGTGATAAAAGCTGTTTGCAAGGCAAAGCTCTGTCCCCAAATAACATCTTGTAAATGGTTCCCTTGGCAGTGGAGGGCAATGCCATGAGCAGACCCTGACTCCCTCCCAGGGCACTTGGGAGTCCCTGGATGAAACTTTGTCATTTGCATTGAATAAGTGGGTGCAGATGGATTGGTCGCTGCCTTTGCTGTGACCTGTTTGCTTTGACTTGGGCAAAACTCTGTAGGCTTTTGAACCTGCTGGTGCTGTGCTCAAGTACTGATGGTGCTGTGCACTGGCTGTGGATGAGACTGGAATTGTCAGTGACTTTTGGAGCAGGTCTGAACATTGGTGTGGTGGCTTCCATCCACGTGTTGGGAGGTGATAGCACCAAACCCGTTGGCTGGTGGCTTTCTCTGTGCTTGAAGCCATGGAGCAGTCAACCATGGGCAGGTACCTCTCTCTCAATCACTGTCCCTTCACCAAGAATAGAGACAAGGGTACCCTCCTCAACATTGCCTTCTGTCTTGAGCATTTTACAAGGGAAGCCCCTTGTGCAGATCTCAGCAGCCCCAACAAGAACTGAGCTGCCAGCACAGCAGTTGGGTGACTGCTGCAGTCAGTGATCTGCAGCAAGTCTATCTCCAGGGTTCACTATGGAAGAGCTTCTTTTCAGATTGTCAGGCATACAGGTTGACAGTCAGATGTTTCTTGGACCTCACATGTCTAACTGTGCACTTTAGGCTGTCTCCTTTGTGGTGAAGAGGGCATCACTGCTCATTGCTGCTCCTGGTATAAGGACTAGGAGACATCAAAAGAAGCTGGCAGGCAGTGTGCTTCAGAAGGGTGTTCACGTGAAGCACAGGTGAACTCTGGGACTCCTTGCCAGAGAATCACAGAATCACAGAATGGTGGGGGTTGGAATGGGCCTCTGGAGATCATCGAGTCCAACCCCCTGCCAGAGCAGGACCAAAAACTAGGGCAGATCACTCAGAAAGGCATCCAGACTGGTCTTGAAAGTCTCCAGAGAAGGAGACTCCACAACCTCTCTGGGCAGCCTGTCCCAGGGCTCTGTAACCCTCACAGTAAAGAAGTTCTTCCTCATGTTGAGGTGGAACTTCCTGGGCTCTGGTTTGCATCCATTGCCCCTCGTCCCATCACAGGGCACAAGTGACAAGAGGTTGTCCTGCCTTCTTGATGCCCTCACGTATTTATAGACATTAATTAGATCCCCCCTCAGTCTTCTCCTCTCCAGACTAAAAAGCCCCAGGTCTCTCAGCCTTTCCTCATAAGGCAGGGGCTGCAGTCCCTTCATCATCCTCGTAGCCTCCGTTGGACTCTCTCCAGTAGATCCGTGTCCCTCTGGAACTGGGGAGCCCAGAACTGGACACAACACTCCAAGTGATGTCTCACCAGGGCCGAGGAGAGGGGGAGGAGAACCTCCCTCCATCTGCTGGACACACTCCTCCTAATGCACCCCAAGATACCATTGGCCTTCTTGGCCACGAGAGCACATTGTTGTCCCATGGACAACTTGTCTACCAGGACTCCAAGGTCCTTCACCACAGAGCTGCTCTCCAGCAGATCACCTCCTAAGCTGTATTGGTACATTTTGTTGTTCCCTCCCAGGTGCAGGACTCCGCCTTTGCTCTTGTTGAACCTCATTTTATTCCTCCTTGCCCAGCTCTCCAGCCTGTTCAAAGTTCCTGGGATGAATTGCTGCATGTGCCTCATCACAGCCCCAGTGCAATTTGAGGTGGTCCAGGTGTCTTTGGGCAGATGCCAGAAGCTGCCTGTGAGAGACGGACTCGATCATGGCCTTTAATCCAGCGCCATCTACTGACCATTCCTGGCGATGCGCTCCTCGCCCCCGTGAGAAGAGGCGAGAGGTACCAGGCGCATGCGCACAGGCGCTCAGACTACAGCTCCCAGGAGGCACCGCGGGGCCGGAACCGGAAGTGGAGCCGAAAGGCGCGCGCTGTGAGCCCCCGGTAGCTCTCCAGGGATCGCCACCGCCGTGTGTGGGTCGCTGCGGGGGCCGCTGTGGGACCGCGGGGCCGTGAATCGCCTTTCTCCCTGTGGCTGTTGGCGTGTGAACGTTCCGAACGGACTGCTCACCTGGAGTCGGTGGAGAAAGAGGAGGATCCCGACCTGGGATCGGCTGCGGCCGCACCCCGGTGGTGAGACTTGCTAACTTTGGGTCCCGGCACCCCCCGTTAATGCTTCTAACATTCACACACACCATGCCCTCACTTTCATACTTTCCTATATACACTTAATTTCCTATAATTCCTAAAGGCTCTCTCCAGGCTTCTTCCCTCCTATCCGTGTCCGGGAACAAGACCAGGGGGAAAGGGGGGGTCTCTCTCTTGTCTTTTGTGTCGTGTTCTGTGTCTGTCGGGAGCTACAGACTTGCCAAACCCTCGGTGCCTTAAATGAACCTGGTGATTCTCGAGCACAGTTTGTGAGTGTGACGGGGAGTGGTCCTCAGCCCTCAGGCCCCTTTGGAGGGGGGTGAGTTGTGGCTTCACCCACCTCGGTCCACGACAGGTAGTTTCCTACAAGACGACAGGAGCCATCGGTGAGCTGTTCCTCAGTCTCTGGTAGGTGATCATGTGATGAAGGTTCTTGAGCCCGTCTCACCACTTCTTGTGGTGGCATTCCAAAGCGTGTTCCTCCTGGCCAGTTTGTGATTGCTTCCACGATACCTGGACAATTAGGCCTTGCTATCTGAGCTCGCTGGGTAATCAAAGCAGTCCATGTACTCCAAGTGGCATCGGTGGCATGATGGACAGGAGAAAGGTTGGTCTGGACCATGAAGCTCAGTACTGGTCACCTGGGCACCAGGAGGAGCTGCACTTCAGTGCCAATCACTTCTGAAGAGGCTCTAACTCCTTCATATGCTGCAAGGATCTCCTCAGTTGACATGCAGTTGGCCTTGGAACCTCTGTAGCTCCAGCTCCAGAATCCCAAGGGTCAACCTTGAGTCTCCCCTGGTGCTTTCTGCCAGAGGCTCCAGGTAGGACCGTTGGGCCCGGCTGTGGTGTAGAGCACATCTCTGATGTCTGGTCCTGTTTGAACTGGTCCAAGGGCCATTGCCTGCACCATCTCCTTTTTAATCTGCTCAAAAGCTCTCTGTTGGGCAGGACCCCATTTGAAGTCACTCTTCTTTTGGGTCACCTCATAGAGAGGTTTCACAATTCCACTGTAACCTGCAATATGCATTCTCCAGAAACCAACAGTCCCTAAAAAGGTTGGAGTGTCCTCTTTAGTAGATGGTGGGGCCATGGCTGTTCTCTTGTTAATCACGTCCATTGGGATCTGGTGACGTCCATCTTGCCACGTGATTCCCAGGAACTGGATCTCTCATGAAGGTCTCTTGACCTTGCTCCTTTTGACAGCAAAACCAGCTCTCAAAAGAATCTGGATTATCTTTTTACCTTTCTCAAAGACTTTTTCTGGCGTGTTGCCCCCCACAATGATGTCATCGATGGACTCCAGGTGTTCTGGAGCTCCACCCTTCTCCAGTGCAGTGTGGATCAGTCCATGGCAAATGGTTGAGCTGTGTTCCCACCCCTGGGACAGTCGATTCCAGGTGTACTGGACTCCCCTTCAGGTGAAAGCAAACTGTGGCCTGCACTCTGGTGCAAGAGGAATAGAGAAGAAGGCATGAGTGATGTCAAGAGTGGCACCACCTGGCTGCTTTCAACTCCAGCTCATATTGAAGTTCTAGCATGTCCAGCACAGCAGCACTGAGTGGTGGTGTAACCTCATTCAGGCCACGATAGTCCACCGTCAGCCTCCACTCACCATCAGGCTTCCACACTGGCCAGATAGGACTGTTGAAGGGTGAGTGAGTCCTGCTGATCACTCCCTGGCTCTCCAGTTGTCAAATCAGCTCATGGATGGGAATCACAGAGTCTCTGTTGCTGTGATATTGTCTGTGCACTGTTGAGTGGCAGTTGGCACCTGTTGGTCTTCAACCTTCAGCAACCCCACCAGAGAAGGGTCATCTGAAAGGCCAGACCAGGAATGCAGTTGTTCAATGTTCTCAGTCTCTACAGCTGCTGTACCAAAGGCCCACCGGTGCCCTTTTGGGTCACAGAAATATCCTCTTTTGAGATAGTCTGTTCCAAGGATGCAAGGAGCACCTGGGCCAGTCACAACGGGCACTTCTGCCACTTATTACCAGTGAGGCTTACATCAGCTTCAACAATGGTCAGTTCTTTAGGTCCTCCTGTCACTCCAGAAATAGTAACAGACCCTGTCCCCTTGTGATTTGATGGCATCAAGGTGCACTGTGCACCAGTGTCCACCAAGGCTTTACACCTTTGTGGTTCCAATGTGCCAGGCCACAGAATCCACACAGTCCAATAAATTCGATTGTCCCTCTGCTCCCCCTGGCTGGAGGCAGGGCACCTCTAATACTGACCAGTAGAGGTTGATGCACCATCTTGGTTGAAGGACTGGTTGCTGGAAATTGGAGCTGCCTTTTTCCAGGAAGAACCATCTACTGCACCTTTTCTACCTAGCAGCTCTTGTACACGTAGCTGGAGAATATCAGTGGGTTTATTATCCCAGGTTCTCACATCCTCTGTGTAACAATCACACAAGAGGAACCACAGGTGACATCGAAGTGGGTCCCATCTCTCTTGTAGCAGGGCATCTCCTCTTGATGGCTGCAACACCAGCCCAGTTGTCCTTAGGGAGATCCTGGGGTATAGGAAGAGACTGGGGTTGACATTCCCACCTGTCCAGATTCCTTCTGTCAGTCACCTTTCCAATGGCTGAGGTGTGGAACTGATGATCATCACAAAACATATCTCCACACTGTTGTGCTTTGAAAGCCAATTCACACATGGTTGGTCTGTTGGATTCATCCAAACATCCCATGAAGGACAATATCTGGGCACGTGTTGCTGGTACAGCCCGTGCAAACCCCTGGGACACGGGCGTGTCACACACAACATCATCAGGATTTAGAAACCCTTGGTCCTCATAGGTCACCTCTCACACTGCTGATTCTCTCCAAGATGTGATGGCTCTTTCAAGAGTGGTCGCTCTGCTTTGGCACGGGTCAGTGTCACCCTTTTGGGGGTACCTGCTCCACATGGCTGAAAGAAGGCAGCTCCACAGGGTGGTATTTCCTGTCTCATCACCAATTGCTCTGTCAATACCAGCATCTTTACCAGGGATCCCAACTGTCTGGCTTCTCTTCCATCCAGGGTGTAGGTGTTGGCTCCACCATCAAAACATCGGAGCAGCCAGGTAAGAAGCCCCTCATTGTCATTGTGGGTAGAGTCCTTTCTCGTGAGATGCAATTCCTTCAGGGAGAAAGGCTGCAGCAGATCATCATCCTTGTCTGCCTGAGAAGGGCCTGCTCCTCCTTCTGCTTGAGAGGGGCCTGCCTGTTTCTTAGAATCATAGAATCCTAGAATCCTAGGGGTTGGAAGGGACCTCGAAAGATCATCTAGTCCAACCCCCCTGTCAGAGCAGGGTCACCTAGAGCACATCACACAGGAACTTGTCCAGGTGGGTTTTGAATGTCTCCAGAGAAGGAGACTCCACCACCTCTCTGGGCAGCCTGTTCCAGTGCTCTGTCACTTGAGAAGGGTCTGCTCCATCATCTGTTTTAGATTCATCTGCTTCCTCAATCACGTCTTCTGATGCTGCTTGAAGAAACTCTGGATATCTCAGATGGGAGCAGGTAGAAGGATCAGTCACCTTTCCTTTGCCCCTGGTCTCAGGATTAACTCTTACTCGTCTGAATCGAATGGGAATGGACTTCACCTTTGCAGAAGCAGCTGCTTTTGTAGCAGCACCAGTGGTGGCAGCAGCAGAGGCACCAGTAACAGCAGAGGCACCAGTAACAGCAGAGGCACCAGTAACAGCAGAGGCACCAGTAACAGCAGAGGCAGCAGCTTTGCCTGGGGGGAACTGGCAGTGGGTGGAACACCACCTCACTCTACACATCCTCAGGACACTGTGAGTGTTCAGCAGAAGCACCCCCAGGGAACTGTGCTGTTCAGACCCAGAGCTGGGATGTTCAGCCTGGGTGGGAGTGGAAAGGAGGAACTGAGTCTGCCATGACCAACGTAGACCTTCTGCCTTAGGGGCATCATCACATCCAACACCTGACTCAACGCCAGACGCCTCCTCCACAGGAGCATCGAGATCAATCAGCACTTTGCTTGTTTTGTCCATTCTCACTATCACTGCGTCTGTGTGCAGGGGCTGCAACAGACCCTCGGATCCTGCCGACTACGCCAAAAAATGTCATGGACCAAGATGGGTAAAGTCACGACCCACACCCCCACCTCGGGGGAATCGAGGGCTGAAGACCACTCCCCGTCACACTCACAAACAATGCTTAGGAATCAAGAGATTTATTAAAGGCACTGAGGGTTTGGCAAGTCCGATATCAAATAACACACAAGGTCTATCTCTATATCTATATCCACACCTATATATCCATATACCAACAGCTATACAACACTACATCTATATACCAATAACAACACACACAGAAAACAAGAGAGAACCTCTCCCCTTCCCCCCTGTTCCCGTTCCCGGACAGGGATAAGAGGGAAAGCCTGGAGAGAGCCTTTGGGAAATAGAAGAATATTGGAAAAGAGAAGTGAGTGTCTGGTATGTGTGAATATTATGTAGGAATGTTTGTAGGAATGTTAGTAAGATGTTCGCAATTCTCACCACCGGGGTACGGCCGAAGCCAATCCCTGGTCGGGATCCACGTCCTGTCCCCTGAGACTCCAGGCAAACGGTCCGTTCGGTACGTCCACACGCCAACACCCACAGGGAGCAGCGCCGCAACGGCACGGCCGCCTCCGCAGTGATACCCTCACCGCGCCGGCTGGATCCGTGTGAGTTCGCAGAGCGCGCGCCTTTCGGCTCCACTTCCGGTTCCGGCCCCGCCGTGCCTCCTGGGAGCTGTAGTCTGAGCGCCTGTGCGCATGCGCCTGGTACCTCTCGCCTCTTCTCACGGGGGCGAGGAGCGCATCGCCAGGAATGGTCAGTAGATGGCGCTGGATTAAAGGCCGTGATAGAGTCCGTCTGTCACATCTCCTTACCCACGTGCACGGTCACACTGCACACAGGGTGTCCCTGTACAGACCAGGATCACGACCCCTGTTGTCACTGAACAGGTTATTACGTGGTTGATTGTGGCCATGGTCTTATCAATAAACCAGAGAGCAGTACCAGGAACAGGGACACCCACCAGTAGGATCCCAGCCACGCAGGACGTGTACGACTGCCCGTCGGGTGCAAAATTCATCTGCTTGGTTTTCACCCCACCCAGGGTGTCCATTCAGCTCCTGCCTGGCTCACCAGCTAATTAACGTGTGGGGTTGGCACCCAGTTGGCAGTGGGACCAACAACAATGACACCCTCCATTCACCCCCCTCCCCCAAGGTAGGGAGAGAGGGAGAAAAATGAGAACGAGAGGCTTTCTGGGTTGAAAAGTGAAACAGATTGATTTTAATTATCAGTGATAAGGGAATATATATATTTGTAAAGGGATGTGCAACGCCCCACCCCCTCCCTCCTCCCCTAATTTTTTCAGCAGCACCAGTGGACTGATAATAACCAAGGTCACTTCTGAGTGTCTGCAGCCTCAACCCACGGGGGAGCAGATGAGACCGAAGGCTGGACCAGCACATCAGAACATTCCCTCCTCGCCATGGTTTCTCTCTTTGTCTTTCATCCAGGTTCAGACACCACAGCAGTCAAGCCTTGCGTTTCCTTCTCTTCTCACTTTTCTGCTTCCTGTCGCTTCTCTCCCCCTCTCTTTGGCTCTTTCTCCCTCTTTTTTTTTTTCCCATTTTCCTTCCCAGCGACATCCCAGGACCTGTCCGTGCACCTGGACACTCCCCCCTTCAGCTGGGAGTCCCCAGGGAGAAGAGTCACTGGGAGAGTGGCTGGGGGAGGAGGGAGGGGATGGAGACCATTGTTGTTACTGGTTTGACTGCCAACCCGGAGCCAAACCCTGACACTGCTGCAGAAGACTTTGTAGGACTGGAGGAGGACTTTGTCTCTACTGGACCCACGGTCTCCTGTTCAATCCATCCAACACAACCTTCAATGTTGTTTTTTCCTACAGAATTTCTGAAGGCCAAACAACACAAAGGTAAGTCAAGAACCCATCTTGAATCCCCACCTCTTGGAGCCTGGATTCAGCTCTGCAAAACATGTTCCTCATTCCCAGGAACAGTTCAGATGACTTCTCAACTGCAAGGATTGTTTCCTAATCACAGAATCATGGAATGGTTTGGGTTGGAAGGGACCTTAAAGATGATCTAGTTCCATCTAGACACCTCCCACCAGCCAGGTTGCTCCAAGGCCCATCCAACGTGGCCTTGAACACCTCCAGGGATGGGGCAGCCACAGCTTCCCTGTTCCAGTGTCTCCCTTCCCACCTGTTCCAGTGTCTCCCTTCCAACCTGTTCCAGTGTCTCACCACTCTCACAGGGAAGAATTGTCCTCTTCAAATCTAATGTAAATCTCCCCTCCTCAAGTTTTAAGCCATCAAGGAGAGACAAGGGACATGGGAGATTTGGGGCAACAGGTTTAGAGATACCCTGGATCAAGAGGTTGCCCAGGACACACCAGAGAGGAGAAGAAGGAGTAAGAGGATCAGTGGTGGGGGACACAGAAAGTTCCACCACAGCAGATTAATGCTTTTGATCTCTTGGTCACTGCAGGGGATGTCACCCCGGACACAGACACAGCTCATCCCAGCCTGGAAATCACTGGTGATGGGAAGAGTGTGAGAGACACCAACGTCATCAGAAAGGTGCCCAGCAAGGAGCAGAGATTTGATTCCCACCTTTCTGTGTTGGCAAAGAAAAGATCTCCACGGGTCACCAGATGACCCAGGGCTGTGCCGGTGTCCTAGCTCAGAGATGTCCCAGCAGAGAGATGTCCTGGGGGACAGTTGGAGGTGGAGAGTTGTCCTTTCCTGGGAGAACGAGTGGATGGACCATGGAACCTCAAAGGGGGTGAGAAAGCCTGGAGCCCCGTTTTGGTGTGGGGTTTGGAGTGGGGCCAGGGGAGAGTGAAGGTTGGAAGCCATTAGGAACTGCCATGGGGACAGACCCAGCACATGGATACAGGCCCCATTCCATGGACACAGGCCCCATCCCATGGATACAGGCCCAGCCCATGGATACAGGCCCCATTCCATGGATACAGGCCCCATCCTATGGATACAGGCCCCATTCTATGGATACAGGCCCAGCCCATGGATACAGGCCCCATTCCATGGATACAGGCCCAGCCCATGGATACAGGCCCCATTCCATGGATACAGGCCCCATCCCATGGATACAGGCCCCATTCCATGGATACAGGCCCAGCCCATGGATACAGGCCCCATTCCATGGATACAGGCCCAGCCCATGGATACAGGCCCCATTCCTATGGATACAGGCCCCATCCCATGGATACAGGCCCCATCCCATGGATACAGGCCCCACCACTCTCAACAGGCCCAGCCCATGGATACAGGCCCCATTCCATGGATACAGGCCCAGCCCATGGATACAGGCCCCATTCCATGGATACAGGCCCCACCACTCTCAACAGGCCCCGTCCATGGATACAGGCCTCAGCCCATGGATACAGGCCCCATTCCATGGATACAGGCCCCATCCCATGGATACAGGTCCCATTCCATGGATACAGGCCCCACCACTCTCAACAGGCCCAGCCCATGGATACAGGCCCCATTCCATGGATACAGGCCCAGCCCATGGATACAGGCCCCAGCCCATGGATACAGGCCCCATTCTATGGATACAGGCCCCATTCCATGGATACAGGCCCAGCCCATGGATACAGGCCCCATTCCATGGATACAGGCCCCATCCTATGGATACAGGCCCCATTCCATGGATACAGGCCCAGCCCATGGATACAGGCCCCATTCCATGGATACAGGCCCCATCCTATGGATGCAGGCCCCATTCTATGGATACAGGCCCCATTCCATGGATACAGGCTCCATCCCATGGATACAGGCCCCATTCCATGGATACAGGCCCCATTCTATGGATACAGGCTCCATCCCATGGATACAGGCTCCATCCCATGGATACAGGCCCAGCCCATGGATACAGGCCCCATCCCATGGATACAGGCCCCGTCCATGGATACAGGCCCAGCCCATGGATACAGGCCCCATTCCATGGATACAGGCCCAGCCCATGGATACAGGCCCCATTCCATGGATACAGGCCCCACCACTCTCAACAGGCCCAGCCCATGGATACAGGCCCCATTCCATGGATACAGGCCCAGCCCATGGATACAGGCCCCATTCCATGGATACAGGCCCAGCCCATGGATACAGGCCCCATTCCATGGATACAGGCCCCATTCCTATGGATACAGGCCCCATCCCATGGATACAGGCCCCATCCCATGGATACAGGCCCCACCACTCTCAACAGGCCCAGCCCATGGATACAGGCCCCATTCCATGGATACAGGCCCCATCCATGGATACAGGCCCAGCCCATGGATACAGGCCCCATTCCATGGATACAGGCCCCACCACTATCAACAGGCCCTGCCCATGGATACAGGCCCCATTCCATGGATACAGGCCCCACCACTCTCAACAGGCCCAGCCCATGGATACAGGCCTCAGCCCATGGATACAGGCCCCATTCCATGGATACAGGCCCATCCCATGGATACAGGTCCCATTCCATGGATACAGGCCCCACCACTCTCAACAGGCCCAGCCCATGGATACAGGCCCCAGCCCATGGATACAGGCCCCATTCCATGGATACAGGCCCTGCCCATGGATACAGGCCCCATTCCATGGATACAGGCCCAGCCCATGGATACAGGCCCCATTCCATGGATACAGGCCCAGCCCATGGATACAGGCCCCATTCCATGGATACAGGCCCCATTCCATGGATACAGGCCCCATTCCTATGGATACAGGCCCCATTCCATGGATACAGGCCCTGCCCATGGATACAGGCCCCATTCCATGGATACAGGCCCAGCCCATGGATACAGGCTCCATTCCATGGATACAGGCCCCACCACTCTCAACAGGCCCAGCCCATGGATACAGGCCCCATTCCTATGGATACAGGCCCCATCCCATGGATACAGGCCCAGCCCATGGATACAGGCCCCATCCCATGGATACAGGCCCCATTCCTATGGATACAGGCCCCACCACTATCAACAGGCCCTGCCCATGGATACAGGCCCCATTCCATGGATACAGGCCCCACCACTCTCAACAGGTCCATCCCATGGATACAGGCCCTTCCCATGGATACAGGCCCCAGCCCATGGACACAGGCCCCATTCCATGGATACAGGCCCCACCACTCTCAACAGGCCCAGCCCATGCGTACAGGTCCATTCCATGGATACAGGCCCCAGCCCATGGATACAGGCCCCACCACTATCAACCAGCCCCTCTTTTCCAGCTGGTGTTCGGCCCTGCCCCATTCCCAGGGGTTGTGGGAAGAGCAGGGGCAGGGGTTTAGAAGCCCCTGCCATGGCCCAGGAGCTCTGCCAGTTCAGGGCTGTGTTGGGGCTGGGACACCAGGAGAGAAAAACAGAAACCTGGTCAAGAGACAGAGGTTTTGTGAGGTAAAGGAGTTTTGTGAAGCTGGAAGGATCCCTGAGGAAGGAGGGGAGGTTTGGCTCAGCAACGAATGGCTGAGAGTCCAACATTTGTGGAGTCTCCTTCTCTGGAGACATCCCAAACCCATCTGGAGGTGTTCCTGTGGGACCTGCTGGAGGTGACCCTGCTCTACAATGGTTCGACTGGACGATCTCCAGAGGTTCCTCCCAACCCTGATGACTCTGTTGTCTTCAGCCCGGTCCTCTTCTCGACTGGGTGGGATTCTTGCACATTTCCCCCAGGGATATGTTTGATTTTCCCCCCTCAAATGGTGACTCCTCGGAGGCTGAGAGAAAAAGAGCTCCCCATGGTCATTGGATAGGTGACACCGATCCCTTCATTAATATTGAATCCAGATTTAAGAGACAGCTTTAACATTCTGCTTTAAAACATCGTTTTGGTTAAGGTTCTAGATCTAGTAGATGTTAATTAACAAGTAGTTGCTCTGGTGCTTCAGTTGTTGACTTTGGTGCTGTTGATATTGCGACATTTTCTTTATGTCCTTTAGCCCAATCTCCTCAATTTAATATAATTTACGATCCAATTTGGATTCGCGTTCACACACGCTCTGCTCTGCCATCCCAAACCCCCACGGGACAGATGGAGCCCAGGGGTCAAGATCACGTCTGGTCCTTGGTCAACATCTTCATTCGTGACCTCAAGGATGGGGCAGGGTCATGGATGTGCCATCCAGAGGGACCTCGCCAGGCTGGAAAAATGGGCTGAGAGGAGCTCCTTGGAATTCCAAAGGGGGAAGTGGGAAGTGCTGCCCCAGGAGAGGAACAACCCCAGGCTCCAGGACATGGTGCCCAGCTGCAGAGCAGCTTGGCAGAAAAGGACCTGAGGGTTCTGGTGGACACCAAGAGAAACATGAGCCACCAGTGGGCCCTTCCCACAAAGCGGTCACGGTGTCCTCGACTGCGCTGGGAAGAGTGTTCCAGCAGGTCCTTCCCCTCTCCTCAGCACTGGGGAGGCCACACCTGATGTCCAAGGGAGACATGGACACCTGGGACAGAGTCCAGGGAAGTCCAGGCAGGAGCCTGAGGGGTTGGAGCTTCTCTCCCATGAGCAAAGGCTGAGCCAGCAGGGACTGTCCAGCCTGGAGAGCAGGAGCTCAGGGCAACCTTACCCATGGATGTCACCACCTGGAGAGAGGGGGCAAAGAGGACAGAGCCAGGCTCCTGCCAGGGGGGCAGGGGACAGCACAGGAGGCCATGGGCACCAACTGGAGCACAAGAGGTTCCCTCTCAACACCAGGAGACACTTGAGGACTGGGAAGGTGACCGAGCACTGGGACAAAGTTGCACAGAGAGGTTGTGGAGTCTCCGTCCCTGGAGATACCCAGATGCCACCTGGACACGTGTGGAGGGGTGACCTTGGCTGGCTGCCAGGTGCCTGCCAAGCTGCTCTGGCTCTTCCCCTCCTCAATCGAGACAGCAAATCACAGAATATCAGGGAAAGGCTGGAAAGTGTCCAGGAAAACTCACAGAGGAAGTGTCATTTCTCCAGGGTGTTCAGCCTGGAGAAGAGGAGGCTCCAGGGAGACCTTCGAGCACCTTCCAGTGCCTGAAGGGGCTCCAGAAAAGCTGGGGAGGGACCTGGGACAAGGGCAGGAGGGATGGGACGAGGGGTGATGGCTTCAAAGTGGAGGAGGGAGGTTGAGGTTGGACATGAGGAGGAAATTCTGTAGTGTGAGGGTGGTGAGACACTGGCCCAGGTTGCCCAGAGAAGCTGTGGCTGCCCCATCCCCTGGAGGTGTCCAAGGGCAGGTTGGATGGGGCTTGGAGAAAATTGGTCTAGTAGGAGGTGTCCCTGCCCATGCAGGGGGGCTGGATCTTGATGATCTTGAAGGTGCCTTCCAACACAAACCATTCCATGCTTCTCTGATTCTGTGGTTTCCATATTTGTCTTTCTTGAGACCCCTCAGAAGGTTTTTCACTCTGCTGCCCAGTTTGGAAACTTCCAGAGCTGGACCCTAAGGTCCATCTCTCCTCTCCTCACGGGGCTTTGTTCAGGAGACACAAACCAGGCAGCAGCCTGATCACCCACGGGCTGCACCTTCCAGCCTTCCCCATGGAGAGGGAACTATTCATCACCACCAGAGTCCTGCACGATTTTCAGAGGCTCCAGGTCAGGCTTGGGACCAGCAGGGCCTGTGGAGAAGAAGGGGATGAATTTCTCTTCCTGGTTCCCACCATCAGCAATGGTGAACGTGTACAGAGCTGCTTTCTTATGGACACTGTGGAACGAGAGCTGCTGGGCTGGGATGTCCAGGAAGATCCCAATCTTCTCCTGCTTCCCACTCACATTCAAAGGGGTCCAAGGATCTGAGTAGGCCCAATGGTCTCGCCCATCTGCAGTCCCCATGACCCAGAAGCCATTCTTAGGGGACAGAGTCAATGTCCCTTTGCGAGTCACGGATTCCCGGGCTATTCCCAAGGCCCAACTTCTTCTGTTCCCAACCTCCACCTCCCAGTAGTGTCTCCCAGATGTGTAGCCTTCCTTTGCCAACACAAAGAGGTGGGAATCAAATCTCTTGGCGTTGCTGGGCAAGCGTTTGATGGCACCAGAGTCTCTCACGCTCTTCCCACCACCAGAGATTTCCAGTCTGGGATGAGCCGTGTCCGTGTCCAGGGTGACGTCCCCTGCAATGACCACGTCGTGCCATGAGGAGCAGAAAACACAAGCTCTGCTTTCCTGAGGCCTTCCCCTCCTGTGTCCTCACCCATCTCCTCTAGCTCCTTCCTCCACCTCCACACCCAGCTCCACCAGGCAGCTTCTTGCCTCAGGGCACCTCTCGTTCTCCACCCCCACGTCCCCCCATCCCCATCCTTGGGCTGCTGACTGGGAGAGGGGCCACGGAGGAGGATGTGGGGCTGAACACCCTCTCCCCCCGCTCTGGGAATTGCTGTGGGGATGACCACCCCCCTGCCCACAGCTGCCCTGGCTCCTCTCCACCATCCACAGGGTCTTGGGGCGTCCCATGGCCAAGGAAGAAGCCCCCAAACGACCCATCCTCTCCCTCCTGCTCACCTTTGTAGTGCTCTTTTTTGGAAAGCTCTGTGGGAAGAAGAAAAAAAAGTGGGGAATAAGTGGGTTTGTCAAGGCCTGGCTGGTCCCCCCTGTGCCAAGACCCAGCCCATGCTGCTGAGCAGACAGACCATGTTCTCCTGGAGTAACCTGCTCAGTCACTAAGTTGGAGAACACAACCAAAGGCCCCTGCCATCCTCGAGAGGGAGCAAAGCCCGAGGCCACTGGGATGACTGGTCTTTTAGCAGCAAAGACTTGGACCATCGGTGTAGGTGAGGGGTTGACCTGCTGGGAAGCAGCCCTGAGGAGAAGGATCTTGGAGTCCTGGTAGATCATCAGTTAATAATGAGCCAACAATGTGCCCTGGTGGCCAAGATGGCCAATGGCCTCCTGGGAGCCATCAAGAAGAGTGTGGCCAGGAGGTTGATGGAGGTTCTTCTCCCCTAGTGAGGCAGAACTCGGTTCAGTTCTGAGCTGCCCAGTTCAAGAGAGAGGGAATGACTGGAGAGAGTCCAGCAGAAGGCAACCAAGATGACTGGGGGATTGGAGCATCTCTTATGAGGGAAGATGGAGGGAGCTGGGGCTGTTCAGCCTGGAGAGGAGAAGACTGAGAGGAGACCTTATCAATGTCTATAAATATCTACAGGGGGTGGTCAGGAGGATGGGACCAGGCTCTTTTCAGTAGTGCCCAATGACAGGACAAGGGGCAACGGGCACAGGCTGGAGCACGTGGAGCTCCAGCTGAACATGAGGAAGAACTTCTTACTGTGAGGGTGACAGAGCCCTGGGCCAGGCTGCCCAGAGAGGTGGTGGAGTCTCCTTCTCTGGAGACATCCCAAACTCATCTGGACGTGTTCCTGGAGTATTTACTGCAGGTGATCCTGCTCTAGCAGGGGATTGGACGAGGTGATCTCCAGAGGTCCCTTGGAACTCTGACAGTTCTGTGACTCTGTATCCAGACCTGAAATCTAGGTAGGAATTCTTGAGGAGAAAAAGATGTCCTGCTTGTGGCAGGCAGGGCTCTTCACTGGGGCCATCTGCATGTAGGGATGCATCTTCCCCACCAACAGCTCAGCCATGGCCTGGGTGTCTCCTGGTGGCAACTGAATCTGCCCCAGTGCAACAGTTCTGCTGTGCCTCAGAATCTGTTCCTTGCTCATTATCATCTCCAGCTGCTGGTTCTTCTCAAGCTGTGGCTCCTGACACACAGTGGAGGGGGATCCAAAACCAGGTTTGCAGGTTTTGGATCACGGGCCCCGTGAGCCTCCCTGAGGGCTGCACAAAGGAGGAGAGCAGGAACCAACCTTCTCCATCTCTCCAGGTGTGTGGGACACAACGCTCTTGGCCACGAGGAAGGGGAAAGGGAGAGGGACAGCCACCAGGCTTGGAGGTGGACACCTTCAGCAGGTATCAGAGCCATAGGGACCACGTGGTGTTCACTCCCTTAAGGCCAGGAAGGCAACAGGGACCACGAAGCCCTGCAGCTTCACCTCAGGATGGGATCTCTCAGTGCCAAGGGAGAAAAGAGTTATTCCCCAAGAAAGGTCCACCTGCCTCCATCCTCCTTGAACAGGGGTAGAAAACTAGACGACAGGACAGTTGGCCTCTAGACCAGCTTTTGCCTTCAGAGAGATGAAGTTCTGCTTGGGCGTGGCCCTGCTCACCTAGTTTGTTCTTCAGGTGGGCTATGATCATCTCAAGCTCACACTGTGTGGACTCCTGCAGGGTCTGCAAAACTTGCTGCAGAGTTTGAGTTTGTTGGAAGATCTCCTGGAGGTCCTTTTCCTCCATGGATTCCAGGGCCTTGGTGATATTTGCCTCCTCTGTCCTTCCTGTGAAGAAAGATCAAGGACACTGGGACACAGATGTTGCCTCCCCTGGGGTGAAGCCTTGTCCCTCTACTGACACGGGGCCTTTCCTCCTAGGAAGCCCCCAGGTGACACCCAGGAACCTCCCCCTCCATCTCTCCAGCCAGCACCTCTGGGCTGTGGGACAGGCAGTAGATACAGACTTCAAGGTGGACACTCCTGAGCCCCAGCCAGGATCTTCACCACATTTTGGGGTCCCAGAGAGCCCCCAGGACACACTCCCTTCCAAGACAAGGGAGCCAAGAGGGACCTTGACCACCCGCAGTCACCACCTCAGCGTGCAGGTGTCTCAGTGGTGTGGGACACAAGAGCTACCCCCAAGAAAGGATTGTCCTTCTCCATCCCCTCTGAGGAGGGGAGGAGGACCAGCTCACGGGGTGGGTTGTCTCTAGAGCAGCTTTTGCCTTCAGAGACATGAAGGTCCTTGTGGGAAGGGCCCTGCTCACCTGGTTTGTTCCCTGGTTTGGACGTGTAACAGTCAGAGGAGGACCTCTTGACTGATCTCCCTTCCTTGTGGAGGCTGTCCATCAGGTGTGCTCGGAGGGTCTGAAGTACATGCTGTGTGGACTCCTGCAGGGTCTGCAACGCTTGCTGCAGAGTTCCCATTTGTTGGGGGATCTCCTGGAGGTCCTTTTCCTGCAAGGATTCCAGGGCCTTGGTGATATTTGCCTCCACTGCCCTTCCTGTGAAGACACAAAGGTGTCAGCAGGACCCTGACCCAGCCTCCCCCGAGGTGAAGCCTTGTCCCTCTAATGTCACGGGGGCCTTTCCTCTTAGGAAGCCCCCAGGGTGACACTGCTCTTCTCACAGTGCCCAGGAGGGCCCAGCCCTGGAGCAGAGTGGAGCATGAAGGGAGCAGTTCCTGAGCTGTTCCTCCAGGAAAGAGACACTGTTGAGCACCAGATGGTGTTGGCAGAACAGAAGCCACACCAGGACTGGGTGGGCACTCGGAGCCAGTGGAAGGGGAGCAGGGCTTGAGCCCAAGCTTCCTCCCTTGAGCTCTCCCTCTGGGGCCTTCCCACTGCCATGGACCTTCCCTCCCTGCAGTGTCCACCTCCCCAGGTCCAAGGGCCCATGGGCACTTGAAGGGTGTGAAGAAAACTTGGAAGCTCCTCCCAGCTCCTTGGAATTGGCTTGGATGCCTTGGGTGCTGGAGGGATGGGGCAAGAGCACAGGCTCTGGGAGCCTTCCTGAGGGCTGGACAAAGGCCTGCTGGGCAGGAGGAGGGCAGGGGTCTCCACCTCCATCTCTCCAGCCAGCACCTCTGGGCTGTGGGAGGTGACACTGTTTGTCATGAGGAAGGTGGGTGGGCAAAGGGAGAGAGATGGCAGCAGGACGTCAAGGTGGGAACCATCAACATGTATGAGGAACAGAGTCCACAGTACACACACGTTCTTCAAAGATAAGGGACAGGAGGTCCACCTCAGCATGAAGGGGTCTCAGTGGCATGGGACACAAGAGCTGTGTGCCATGTAACGTCTGTTCTTCTCCATCCCCTCTGAGGAGGGGAGGAGGACCAGCTCACAGGGTGGTTTGTCTCTAGAGCAGCTTTTGCCTTCAGAGACATGAAGGTCCTTGTGGGAAGGGCCCTGCTCACCTAGTTTGTTCTCCAGATCATCTCTGAGCATCTGAAGCTCACGCTGTGTGGACTCCTGCAGGGTCTGCAAACCTCGCTGCAGAGTTTGGGTTTGTTTGGACACCTCCTGAAGGTCCCTTTTCCACATGGATTCCAGGGCCTTGGTGATATTTGTCTCCATCCTCCCTGTGAAGACAGACAGGTGTCACCAGGGCCATGATCCAGCCTCCCCTGGGGTGAAGCCTTGTCCCTCTACTGACACGGGGCCTTTCCTCCTAGGAAGCCCCCAGGTGACACCCAGGAACCTCCCCCTCCATCTCTCCAGCCAGCACCTCTGGGCTGTGGGACAGGCAGTAGATACAGACTTCAAGGTGGACACTCCTGAGCCCCAGCCAGGACCTTCAACCACATTTTGGGGTCCCAGAGAGCCCCCAGGACACACTCCCTTCCAAGACAAGGGAGCCAAGAGGGACCTTGACCACCCGCAGTCACCACCTCAGCGTGCAGGTGTCTCAGTGGTGTGGGACACAAGAGCTACCCCCAAGAAAGGATTGTCCTTCTCCATCCCCTCTGAGGAGGGGAGGAGGACCAGCTCACAGGGTGGGTTGTCTCTAGAGCAGCTTTTGCCTTCAGAGACATGAAGGTCCTTGTGGGAAGAGCCCTGCTCACCTAGTTTCTCCTCCAGGTCTGACAGATTTTTCTCAGAGAAGGACCTCTTGGCTGCACCCCCTTGCACGGAGACGATGTCCTCCCTGTATGTTCTGATGACCTGATAGTCAGGCTGTGTGGACTTTTTCATGGTCCGATCATCCTGGAAGGAGTTCTGCAGAGTTTGAGTTTGTTGGGTGGCCTGTTGGTCATCCTGCCATGAGAACACCGGGAGCCTTGTGGTATGTACCTCCACTGTCCTTCCTGTGAAGAAAGACCAGGGACACGGGGACTCTGACGTTGCCTCCTTGAAAGGGAGACCACCCAGGATGGGATGGGACAGGGACCAAGATGACCTGGTCTGTGGTGGGACAAGCTCTGCACACGGTGCCTGGGGGATGCTCGAAATGCCAAAGGACTCTCTGGAGGCCTCTGGAGGTGGGAATTTCTGGAGTGGGGAGGTTGTTTCATCTCACTGGGCTGGATCCTCAGGCAGAGCAACTCTCTCGGCTAGAAGAGGACCTGTCTCTTGTCAAAGAGGTCCAACACCCCAGCTTCACAGCCTCAGGGTAGAGGGGAACCTCAGGAGTCACCTCCTCAGCCCCAGCAACTTCACCCGAGTCCATCTGAGAACCTTCCTCCACCAACCACAAGCAGTGTCCTCTGCTAGAGGAGGACCTGTCTCTCATCAAGAAGCTCCATCCCTCTGACCAAATCCACCCCACCCCAAGGCCATGCCTTCTGTCTGGACTGCAAGGGCTTCTCCAGAGGGATGGACCTCCACGGGCCTCGCTTCCCTCGGTGGTGACACACCACACCCCAGAGGTTCCCAAGGGTGACCACAGGAGGAGCGATGGGACCCAGCAGACTTACTTCTGGCACTGGAGAGTTTTTTCCGGTTTTGGTCAGAGCCCTTCTGGAGCTCAGGTTCTGGATGTCACAGTCCCATGAAAAACAACAAACAAACCAAACCAAACATTTCTAGAGACATTTCAAGTTGTCTTTTGCAGCAATAGCCAGGTGAAGTTCTTGTTGGGCTTTGGCTCTTGTAATTTCATGGTCCCTGTGCCCAAGATGGCCTCCACCTGTCCCATCCCTCACAGGTCCTTCCCTGTTGACAAGCAGGAGGTGCCTGGTGGCTCCTTCCCTTGCTGGCTCCCTCACCTGCTGTGACCTGAGGCCTGACAGGCCACCACAGGGTCTCCATGCTTGGCAGGGCCTTGCTCCAGCTCCCACCCCACAGGGACAAACAAGTGCACAAAAGCACCCTGGAGGGGGCTGAGGACACCTGAGTCCTCCATGACCACAGAGATGGAACAACTGGCATCGGGCTGGGGAGGTGGGACCTCCAGAACCTCTACCCAGCCATGGCCACAGAGGCAGGGATCTCCAGAGAAGCCCTTATGAAGATGGGAGACACCACTGGCATTTGTGGAAAAAATGGTCCAGCTCTCCTGAAGGATCTTCCCTGGAGGCCTGGGACAGGATGAGGCCCCAGGAGGCAGAGCAAAGGACTCTTCTAATTCACCACCAGCAAAGCCTGCTGGTTCCATCCTCCTTCCTCCTCCTGCCTGCAGATGGCCTGGTCAGCCCAGGTTCTCACCTGCTTGGGGAGACATTTTCGTCCTGCCTGTGGAGGACAGATCAGTAGATGAAACGCTCCGGCCTGCAAGGGAAGTCAGGGTGGAGAATATTTATCCCTTGGCTGCCACAGGCAGAACCTCTTGGTGCTTCACCCTCCCCATCACAGGAGCAATCCCACAAGTGGGTGAGACACCCCAGCTTCAGACAGCCCAGCTTCACAGCCCCAGGGTAGAGGGGAACCTCAGGAGTCACCTCCTCAGCCCCAGCATCTTCACCCGAGTCCATCTGAGAACCTTCCTTCACCAACCACAAGCAGCGTCCTCTGCTAGAGGAGGACCTGTCTCTCATCAACAAGGTCCCATCCCTCTGACCAAATCCACCCCACCCCAAGGCCATGCCTTCTGTCTGGACTGCAAGGGCTTCTCCAGAGGGATGGACCTCCACGGGCCTCGCTTCCCTCGGTGGTGACACATCACACCCCAGAGGTTCCCAAGGGTGACCACAGGCAAGACAAACAGGACTTACGTAAGTCTTCAAAGAATTTCCTTCTGGTTTGGACAGAGTCCTTCTCAATCTCAGGTGCTGGACACGACGTTCATTTGGGAAACAAAAGAAAGATGAAATTAGGAAAAGGAACTTCAGACCTTTCCCTCAGGAACTACAGGGAATGGGTTTTGGGGGAGAAGGCATCGCGCTGCCAGCCCAGGCAACGTCAGGTCCTGGGAACCAAGAGCCTGGCAGCAGAACCGGGGGGTTTTCATCCCCGTGTCCCACTGGGGAGCCCCTGGGGTGCTCCCTGTGCCGTGAAGCTGCCTCAGCTGTGAGAGAACTCGGGGGCAGCAGCACGTGGGCTTTCCCAGGGGGGCTGCACGGGGCTCACGCTCCCCCTGCCCCTCCTGCCACCCCCCCAGGGACTGGGCTGCTCCCTCCCATCTCCTCCCAGACCCTCCCAGGGCAGGTGTCCCTCACGCCCTGGACATGCCAAGAAATGTCTCTTTCGTGCTTCAGCCTGGGCTTGGGACTTTGGATTTTGCCTTTGTCACCCAGTGGCACGGCTGCTCTGGGCGGGAAGGAGCTTGGGAGTTGTTCTTCCCTTGGGTGGTCATGGTGGTCCTTCCTTGGGCCTCAGCCAGCCCGACCATCCTGCTGGACCCTGCCAGGGTTTTCCAGTGACTCAAGAGAAGACACTCGGCTCTTACCAGCTTCCCCAGACATCTCCTCGGGCCTTCTGCTTCCCTTGGCCTTTTCCCAGGGGTCAGTCTGCAAGGAAAGGGAGAGACGTGGCCAAAGCTGCGTGGTGGGCACAGGGGAGCAGACACCAGAGTGGGTCAGATGTTCTGCTGGCCCCCCACCTGGGCACTGTCCCATCCTGGGGGCAGTGCAGCTCTCTGAGGATGCTCCCAGCCAGGCACATCCTTGCCCTTGGACAACAGCAGTTGTGCTCCCACCTGCAGAAGGTGCAGAAGGTGCTTGAGCACAGCTCCTGGTTCCCACAGAGGCAGAGCAATGGGATCGTTGTCCATGGGCATGGTCCTTCAGACTAACTCCAATCCTGGGCTCCTCCAGAGTCAGAAAGAAAAGGAAGAACAGAAGTGACCCAAAGCACCCACCAGTTGGAGGGATCTTCCCTGCACAGACACACTGGTGCTTTCTCAGAGAGTAACTGGGAGGACACACCCAAATGCCCAATAACGGGAGAGGATGAGGGGGGGATGGATTGAAACTGGATGAGGGGAGATGGAGATTAGACATGAGGAGGAAATGCTTCACCATGAGGGTGGTGAGACCCTGGCCCAGGTTGCCCAGAGAAGCTGTGGCTGCCCCATCCCTGGAAGTGTCCAAGGGCAGGTTGGATGGGGCTTGGAGCCACCTGGTCTGGTGGGAGGTGTCCCTGCCCATGGTAGGGGGGTTGATCTAGATGATCTTGAAGGTCCTTCCCACCCAAACCATTCCATGGTTCTATCATTCTATGACTTGAGAGCAATTAGTTCTCAGCACTTTCTCTCCTCAGCCCAACCCAGTGTCACTGGTCAGGGGCCTTCAGTGGCCTTGGACCTGAGGCAGTTCCAGCAAAGAGGGCTCATAAAAACCTGCTGGGACTTTGACTCTCAGCCCTGCCTTGACTGCCAGAAGGATCTCTGGCAGCCTGAGCAGGTCCTGCTCCAAGTGCAGTTCTGATCTGGGGATGAGGCTTCGTGTTGTGGTCTGCAGGTGACCCGGGGAAGAAAGGCTGCAGGACACACCAGTCATGGAGCTGTCATGGAGGTGCCTCTGCTGCTGAGAACCTCTGCAGGGCTCACACAAGGCAACTGAGATCACCAAGTGAGAGGCAGTTGTACCTCCAGGAATGGGTCACCCACTGGTCAGAGTTGGTGAGAAATCACTTTCTCGAGATGTTTCCTCCTGCTCTGTCCCTCTCGTGTGTTTAGAAGGAGCCCGAGAACTGGTTTAAACCAAGTGTTTTATCCAGGGCTATGGAGGCAACTCCAAGTGAAAGGTATTTGGAGACATGGAGAGAAAAGGGAGGAGAGGAGAGGAGGGAGAGGAGAGGGAGAGAGGAGAGGAGAGGAGAGGAGAGGAGAGGAGAGGAGAGGAGAGGAGAGGAGAGGAGAGGAGGAGAGGAGAGGAGAGAGAGAGGAGAGGAGAGGAGAGGAGAGGAGAGGAGAGGAGAGGAGAGGAGAGAGGAGAGAGAGGAGAGGAGAGGAGAGGAGAGGAGAGGAGAGGAGAGAAGAGGAGAGGAGAGGAAGGAGAGGAGGAGGAGAGGAGGGAGAGGAGAAGAGAGGAGAGGAGAAGAGAAGAGAAGAGAAGAGAAGAGAAGAGAAGAGAAGAGAAGAGAAGAGAAGAGAAGAGAAGAGAAGAGAAGAGAAGAGAAGAGAAGAGAAGAGAAGAGAAGAGAAGAGAAGAGGAAGAGAAGAGAAGAGAAGAGAAGAGAAGAGAAGAGAAGAGAAGAGGAAGAGAAGAGAAGAGAAGAGAAGAGAAGAGAAGAGAGAGAAGAGAAGAGAAGAGAAGAGAAGAGAGAGAGAAGGAAACCTTTTACTTTTTAGAAGTTGATTCGAGTTGAGTTGGAGGGGAGGAATGAGGGGAGAGGGGAGAGGAGAGAGGAGAGAGAGAGA
>JAJGQW010000127.1:109862-142977 GCA_020745705.1 Hemiprocne comata
CCATCTGCAGTCCCCATGACCCAGAAGCCATTCTTAGGGGACAGAGTCAATGTCCCTTTGCGAGTCACGGATTCCCGGGCTATTCCCAAGGCCCAACTTCTTCTGTTCCCAACCTCCACCTCCCAGTAGTGTCTCCCAGATGTGTAGCCTTCCTTTGCCAACACGAAGAGGTGGGAATCAAATCTCTTGGCGTTGCTGGGCAAGCGTTGATGGCACCAGAGTCTCTCACGCTCTTCCCACCACCAGAGATTTCCAGTCTGGGATGAGCCGTGTCCGTGTCCAGGGTGACGTCCCCTGCAATGACCACGTCGTGCCATGAGGAGCAGAAAACACAAGCTCTGCTTTCCTGAGGCCTTCCCCTCCTGTGTCCTCACCCATCTCCTCTAGCTCCTTCCTCCACCTCCCCACCCAGCTCCACCAGGCAGCTTCTTGCCTCAGGGCACCTCTCGTTCTCCACCCCCACGTCCTCCCATCCCCATCTTGGGCTGCTGACTGGGAGAGAGGCCACGGAGGAGGATGTGGGGCTGAACACCCTCTCCCCCCGCTCTGGGAATTGCTGTGGGGATGACCACCCCCCTGCCCACAGCTGCCCTGGCTCCTCTCCACCATCCACAGGGTCTTGGGGCGTCCCATGGCCAAGGAAGAAGCCCCCAAACGACCCATCCTCTCCCTCCTGCTCACCTTTGTAGTGCTCTTTTTTGGAAAGCTCTGTGGGAAGAAGAAAAAAAAGTGGGGAATAAGTGGGTTTGTCAAGGCCTGGCTGGTCCCCCCTGTGCCAAGACCCAGCCCATGCTGCTGAGCAGACAGACCATGTTCTCCTGGAGTAACCTGCTCAGTCACTAAGTTGGAGAACACAACCAAAGGCCCCTGCCATCCTCGAGAGGGAGCAAAGCCCGAGGCCACTGGGATGACTGGTCTTTTAGCAGCAAAGACTTGGACCATCGGTGTAGGTGAGGGGTTGACCTGCTGGGAAGCAGCCCTGAGGAGAAGGATCTTGGAGTCCTGGTAGATCATCAGTTAATAATGAGCCAACAATGTGCCCTGGTGGCCAAGATGGCCAATGGCCTCCTGGGAGCCATCAAGAAGAGTGTGGCCAGGAGGTTGATGGAGGTTCTTCTCCCCTAGTGAGGCAGAACTCGGTTCAGTTCTGAGCTGCCCAGTTCAAGAGAGAGGGAATGACTGGAGAGAGTCCAGCAGAAGGCAACCAAGATGACTGGGGGATTGGAGCGTCTCTTATGAGGGAAGATGGAGGGAGCTGGGGCTGTTCAGCCTGGAGAGGAGAAGACTGAGAGGAGACCTTATCAATGTCTATAAATATCTACAGGGGGTGGTCAGGAGGATGGGACCAGGCTCTTTTCAGTAGTGCCCAATGACAGGACAAGGGGCAACGGGCACAGGCTGGAGCACGTGGAGCTCCAGCTGAACATGAGGAAGAACTTCTTACTGTGAGGGTGACAGAGCCCTGGGCCAGGCTGCCCAGAGAGGTGGTGGAGTCTCCTTCTCTGGAGACATCCCAAACTCATCTGGACGTGTTCCTGGAGTATTTACTGCAGGTGATCCTGCTCTAGCAGGGGATTGGACGAGGTGATCTCCAGAGGTCCCTTGGAACTCTGACAGTTCTGTGACTCTGTATCCAGACCTGAAATCTAGGTAGGAATTCTTGAGGAGAAAAAGATGTCCTGCTTGTGGCAGGCAGGGCTCTTCACTGGGGCCATCTGCATGTAGGGATGCATCTTCCCCACCAACAGCTCAGCCATGGCCTGGGTGTCTCCTGGTGGCAACTGAATCTGCCCCAGTGCAACAGTTCTGCTGTGCCTCAGAATCTGTTCCTTGCTCATTATCATCTCCAGCTGCTGGTTCTTCTCAAGCTGTGGCTCCTGACACACAGTGGAGGGGGATCCAAAACCAGGTTTGCAGGTTTTGGATCACGGGCCCCGTGAGCCTCCCTGAGGGCTGCACAAAGGAGGAGAGCAGGAACCAACCTTCTCCATCTCTCCAGGTGTGTGGGACACAACGCTCTTGGCCACGAGGAAGGGGAAAGGGAGAGGGACAGCCACCAGGCTTGGAGGTGGACACCTTCAGCAGGTATCAGAGCCATAGGGACCACGTGGTGTTCACTCCCTTAAGGCCAGGAAGGCAACAGGGACCACGAAGCCCTGCAGCTTCACCTCAGGGTGGGATCTCTCAGTGCCAAGGGAGAAAAGAGTTATTCCCCAAGAAAGGTCCACCTGCCTCCATCCTCCTTGAACAGGGGTAGAAAACTAGACGACAGGACAGTTGGCCTCTAGACCAGCTTTTGCCTTCAGAGAGATGAAGTTCTGCTTGGGCGTGGCCCTGCTCACCTAGTTTGTTCTTCAGGTGGGCTATGATCATCTCAAGCTCACACTGTGTGGACTCCTGCAGGGTCTGCAAAACTTGCTGCAGAGTTTGAGTTTGTTGGAAGATCTCCTGGAGGTCCTTTTCCTCCATGGATTCCAGGGCCTTGGTGATATTTGCCTCCTCTGTCCTTCCTGTGAAGAAAGATCAAGGACACTGGGACACAGATGTTGCCTCCCCTGGGGTGAAGCCTTGTCCCTCTACTGACACGGGGCCTTTCCTCCTAGGAAGCCCCCAGGTGACACCCAGGAACCTCCCCCTCCATCTCTCCAGCCAGCACCTCTGGGCTGTGGGACAGGCAGTAGATACAGACTTCAAGGTGGACACTCCTGAGCCCCAGCCAGGATCTTCACCACATTTTGGGGTCCCAGAGAGCCCCCAGGACACACTCCCTTCCAAGACAAGGGAGCCAAGAGGGACCTTGACCACCCGCAGTCACCACCTCAGCGTGCAGGTGTCTCAGTGGTGTGGGACACAAGAGCTACCCCCAAGAAAGGATTGTCCTTCTCCATCCCCTCTGAGGAGGGGAGGAGGACCAGCTCACGGGGTGGGTTGTCTCTAGAGCAGCTTTTGCCTTCAGAGACATGAAGGTCCTTGTGGGAAGGGCCCTGCTCACCTGGTTTGTTCCCTGGTTTGGACGTGTAACAGTCAGAGGAGGACCTCTTGACTGATCTCCCTTCCTTGTGGAGGCTGTCCATCAGGTGTGCTCGGAGGGTCTGAAGTACATGCTGGGTGGACTCCTGCAGGGTCTGCAACGCTTGCTGCAGAGTTCCCATTTGTTGGGGGATCTCCTGGAGGTCCTTTTCCCGCAAGGATTCCAGGGCCTTGGTGATATTTGCCTCCACTGCCCTTCCTGTGAAGACACAAAGGTGTCAGCAGGACCCTGACCCAGCCTCCCCCGAGGTGAAGCCTTGTCCCTCTAATGTCACGGGGGCCTTTCCTCTTAGGAAGCCCCCAGGGTGACACTGCTCTTCTCACAGTGCCCAGGAGGGCCCAGCCCTGGAGCAGAGTGGAGCATGAAGGGAGCAGTTCCTGAGCTGTTCCTCCAGGAAAGAGACACTGTTGAGCACCAGATGGTGTTGGCAGGACAGAAGCCACACCAGGACTGGGTGGGCACTCGGAGCCAGTGGAAGGGGAGCAGGGCTTGAGCCCAAGCTTCCTCCCTTGAGCTCTCCCTCTGGGGCCTTCCCACTGCCATGGACCTTCCCTCCCTGCAGTGTCCACCTCCCCAGGTCCAAGGGCCCATGGGCACTTGAAGGGTGTGAAGAAAACTTGGAAGCTCCTCCCAGCTCCTTGGAATTGGCTTGGATGCCTTGGGTGCTGGAGGGATGGGGCAAGAGCACAGGCTCTGGGAGCCTTCCTGAGGGCTGGACAAAGGCCTGCTGGGCAGGAGGAGGGCAGGGGTCTCCACCTCCATCTCTCCAGCCAGCACCTCTGGGCTGTGGGAGGTGACACTGTTTGTCATGAGGAAGGTGGGTGGACAAAGGGAGAGAGATGGCAGCAGGACGTCAAGGTGGGAACCATCAACATGTATGAGGAACAGAGTCCACAGTACACACACGTTCTTCAAAGATAAGGGACAGGAGGTCCACCTCAGCATGAAGGGGTCTCAGTGGCATGGGACACAAGAGCTGTGTGCCATGTAACGTCTGTTCTTCTCCATCCCCTCTGAGGAGGGGAGGAGGACCAGCTCACAGGGTGGTTTGTCTCTAGACCTGCTTTTGCCTTCAGAGACATGAAGGTCCTTGTGGGAAGGGCCCTGCTCACCTAGTTTGTTCTCCAGATCATCTCTGAGCATCTGAAGCTCACGCTGTGTGGACTCCTGCAGGGTCTGCAAACCTCGCTGCAGAGTTTGGGTTTGTTTGGACACCTCCTGAAGGTCCCTTTTCCACATGGATTCCAGGGCCTTGGTGATATTTGTCTCCATCCTCCCTGTGAAGACAGACAGGTGTCACCAGGGCCATGATCCAGCCTCCCCTGGGGTGAAGCCTTGTCCCTCTACTGACACGGGGCCTTTCCTCCTAGGAAGCCCCCAGGTGACACCCAGGAACCTCCCCCTCCATCTCTCCAGCCAGCACCTCTGGGCTGTGGGACAGGCAGTAGATACAGACTTCAAGGTGGACACTCCTGAGCCCCAGCCAGGACCTTCAACCACATTTTGGGGTCCCAGAGAGCCCCCAGGACACACTCCCTTCCAAGACAAGGGAGCCAAGAGGGACCTTGACCACCCGCAGTCACCACCTCAGCGTGCAGGTGTCTCAGTGGTGTGGGACACAAGAGCTACCCCCAAGAAAGGATTGTCCTTCTCCATCCCCTCTGAGGAGGGGAGGAGGACCAGCTCACAGGGTGGGTTGTCTCTAGAGCAGCTTTTGCCTTCAGAGACATGAAGGTCCTTGTGGGAAGGGCCCTGCTCACCTAGTTTCTCCTCCAGGTCTGACAGATTTTTCTCAGAGAAGGACCTCTTGGCTGCACCCCCTTGCACGGAGACGATGTCCTCCCTGTATGTTCTGATGACCTGATAGTCAGGCTGTGTGGACTTTTTCATGGTCCGATCATCCTGGAAGGAGTTCTGCAGAGTTTGAGTTTGTTGGGTGGCCTGTTGGTCATCCTGCCATGAGAACACCGGGAGCCTTGTGGTATGTACCTCCACTGTCCTTCCTGTGAAGAAAGACCAGGGACACGGGGACTCTGACGTTGCCTCCTTGAAAGGGAGACCACCCAGGATGGGATGGGACAGGGACCAAGATGACCTGGTCTGTGGTGGGACAAGCTCTGCACACGGTGCCTGGGGGATGCTCGAAATGCCAAAGGACTCTCTGGAGGCCTCTGGAGGTGGGAATTTCTGGAGTGGGGAGGTTGTTTCATCTCACTGGGCTGGATCCTCAGGCAGAGCAACTCTCTCTGCTAGAAGAGGACCTGTCTCTTGTCAAAGAGGTCCAACACCCCAGCTTCACAGCCTCAGGGTAGAGGGGAACCTCAGGAGTCACCTCCTCAGCCCCAGCAACTTCACCCGAGTCCATCTGAGAACCTTCCTCCACCAACCACAAGCAGTGTCCTCTGCTAGAGGAGGACCTGTCTCTCATCAACAAGGTCCATCCCTCTGACCAAATCCACCCCACCCCAAGGCCATGCCTTCTGTCTGGACTGCAAGGGCTTCTCCAGAGGGATGGACCTCCACGGGCCTCGCTTCCCTCGGTGGTGACACACCACACCCCAGAGGTTCCCAAGGGTGACCACAGGAGGAGCGATGGGACCCAGCAGACTTACTTCTGGCACTGGAGAGTTTTTTCCGGTTTTGGTCAGAGCCCTTCTGGAGCTCAGGTTCTGGATGTCACAGTCCCATGAAAAACAACAAACAAACCAAACCAAACATTTCTAGAGACATTTCAAGTTGTCTTTTGCAGCAATAGCCAGGTGAAGTTCTTGTTGGGCTTTGGCTCTTGTAATTTCATGGTCCCTGTGCCCAAGATGGCCTCCACCTGTCCCATCCCTCACAGGTCCTTCCCTGTTGACAAGCAGGAGGTGCCTGGTGGCTCCTTCCCTTGCTGGCTCCCTCACCTGCTGTGACCTGAGGCCTGACAGGCCACCACAGGGTCTCCATGCTTGGCAGGGCCTTGCTCCAGCTCCCACCCCACAGGGACAAACAAGTGCACAAAAGCACCCTGGAGGGGGCTGAGGACACCTGAGTCCTCCATGACCACAGAGATGGAACAACTGGCATCGGGCTGGGGAGGTGGGACCTCCAGAACCTCTACCCAGCCATGGCCACAGAGGCAGGGATCTCCAGAGAAGCCCTTATGAAGATGGGAGACACCACTGGCATTTGTGGAAAAAATGGTCCAGCTCTCCTGAAGGATCTTCCCTGGAGGCCTGGGACAGGATGAGGCCCCAGGAGGCAGAGCAAAGGACTCTTCTAATTCACCACCAGCAAAGCCTGCTGGTTCCATCCTCCTTCCTCCTCCTGCCTGCAGATGGCCTGGTCAGCCCAGGTTCTCACCTGCTTGGGGAGACATTTTCGTCCTGCCTGTGGAGGACAGATCAGTAGATGAAACGCTCCGGCCTGCAAGGGAAGTCAGGGTGGAGAATATTTATCCCTTGGCTGCCACAGGCAGAACCTCTTGGTGCTTCACCCTCCCCATCACAGGAGCAATCCCACAAGTGGGTGAGACACCCCAGCTTCAGACAGCCCAGCTTCACAGCCCCAGGGTAGAGGGGAACCTCAGGAGTCACCTCCTCAGCCCCAGCATCTTCACCCGAGTCCATCTGAGAACCTTCCTTCACCAACCACAAGCAGCGTCCTCTGCTAGAGGAGGACCTGTCTCTCATCAACAAGGTCCCATCCCTCTGACCAAATCCACCCCACCCCAAGGCCATGCCTTCTGTCTGGACTGCAAGGGCTTCTCCAGAGGGATGGACCTCCACAGGCCTCGCTTCCCTCGGTGGTGACACATCACACCCCAGAGGTTCCCAAGGGTGACCACAGGCAAGACAAACAGGACTTACGTAAGTCTTCAAAGAATTTCCTTCTGGTTTGGACAGAGTCCTTCTCAATCTCAGGTGCTGGACACGACGTTCATTTGGGAAACAAAAGAAAGATGAAATTAGGAAAAGGAACTTCAGACCTTTCCCTCAGGAACTACAGGGAATGGGTTTTGGGGGAGAAGGCATCGCGCTGCCAGCCCAGGCAACGTCAGGTCCTGGGAACCAAGAGCCTGGCAGCAGAACCGGGGGGTTTTCATCCCCGTGTCCCACTGGGGAGCCCCTGGGGTGCTCCCTGTGCCGTGAAGCTGCCTCAGCTGTGAGAGAACTCGGGGGCAGCAGCACGTGGGCTTTCCCAGGGGGGCTGCACGGGGCTCACGCTCCCCCTGCCCCTCCTGCCACCCCCCCAGGGACTGGGCTGCTCCCTCCCATCTCCTCCCAGACCCTCCCAGGGCAGGTGTCCCTCACGCCCTGGACATGCCAAGAAATGTCTCTTTCGTGCTTCAGCCTGGGCTTGGGACTTTGGATTTTGCCTTTGTCACCCAGTGGCACGGCTGCTCTGGGCGGGAAGGAGCTTGGGAGTTGTTCTTCCCTTGGGTGGTCATGGTGGTCCTTCCTTGGGCCTCAGCCAGCCCGACCATCCTGCTGGACCCTGCCAGGGTTTTCCAGTGACTCAAGAGAAGACACTCGGCTCTTACCAGCTTCCCCAGACATCTCCTCGGGCCTTCTGCTTCCCTTGGCCTTTTCCCAGGGGTCAGTCTGCAAGGAAAGGGAGAGACGTGGCCAAAGCTGCGTGGTGGGCACAGGGGAGCAGACACCAGAGTGGGTCAGATGTTCTGCTGACCCCCCACCTGGGCACTGTCCCATCCTGGGGGCAGTGCAGCTCTCTGAGGATGCTCCCAGCCAGGCACATCCTTGCCCTTGGACAACAGCAGTTGTGCTCCCACCTGCAGAAGGTGCAGAAGGTGCTTGAGCACAGCTCCTGGTTCCCACAGAGGCAGAGCAATGGGATCGTTGTCCATGGGCATGGTCCTTCAGACTAACTCCAATCCTGGGCTCCTCCAGAGTCAGAAAGAAAAGGAAGAACAGAAGTGACCCAAAGCACCCACCAGTTGGAGGGATCTTCCCTGCACAGACACACTGGTGCTTTCTCAGAGAGTAACTGGGAGGACACACCCAAATGCCCAATAACGGGAGAGGATGAGGGGGGATGGATTGAAACTGGATGAGGGGAGATGGAGATTAGACATGAGGAGGAAATGCTTCACCATGAGGGTGGTGAGACCCTGGCCCAGGTTGCCCAGAGAAGCTGTGGCTGCCCCATCCCTGGAAGTGTCCAAGGGCAGGTTGGATGGGGCTTGGAGCCACCTGGTCTGGTGGGAGGTGTCCCTGCCCATGGTAGGGGGGTTGATCTAGATGATCTTGAAGGTCCTTCCCACCCAAACCATTCCATGGTTCTATCATTCTATGACTTGAGAGCAATTAGTTCTCAGCACTTTCTCTCCTCAGCCCAACCCAGTGTCACTGGTCAGGGGCCTTCAGTGGCCTTGGACCTGAGGCAGTTCCAGCAAAGAGGGCTCATAAAAACCTGCTGGGACTTTGACTCTCAGCCCTGCCTTGACTGCCAGAAGGATCTCTGGCAGCCTGAGCAGGTCCTGCTCCAAGTGCAGTTCTGATCTGGGGATGAGGCTTCGTGTTGTGGTCTGCAGGTGACCCGGGGAAGAAAGGCTGCAGGACACACCAGTCATGGAGCTGTCATGGAGGTGCCTCTGCTGCTGAGAACCTCTGCAGGGCTCACACAAGGCAACTGAGATCACCAAGTGAGAGGCAGTTGTACCTCCAGGAATGGGTCACCCACTGGTCAGAGTTGGTGAGAAATCACTTTCTCGAGATGTTTCCTCCTGCTCTGTCCCTCTCGTGTGTTTAGAAGGAGCCCGAGAACTGGTTTAAACCAAGTGTTTTATCCAGGGCTATGGAGGCAACTCCAAGTGAAAGGTATTTGGAGACATGGAGAGAAAAGAGGAGAGGAGAGGAGAGGAGAGGAGAGGAGAGGAGAGGAGAGGAGAGGAGAGGAGAGGAGAGGAGAGGAGAGGAGAGGAGAGGAGAGGAGAGGAGAGGAGAGGAGAGGAGAGGAGAGGAGAGGAGAGGAGAGGAGAGGAGAGGAGAGGAGAGGAGAGGAGAGGAGAGGAGAGGAGAGGAGAGGAGAGGAGAGGAGAGGAGAGGAGAGGAGAGGAGAGGAGAGGAGAGGAGAGGAGAGGAGAGGAGAGGAGAGGAGAGGAGAGGAGAGGAGAAAGAAGAAGAGAAGAGAAGAGAAGAGAAGAGAAGAGAAGAGAAGAGAAGAGAAGAGAAGAGAAGAGAAGAGAAGAGAAGAGAAGAGAAGAGAAGAGAAGAGAAGAGAAGAGAAGAGAAGAGAAGAGAAGAGAAGAGAAGAGAAGAGAAGAGAAGAGAAGAGAAGAGAAGAGAAGAGAAGAGAAGAGAAGAGAAGAGAAGAGAAGAGAAGAGAAGAGAAGAGAAGAGAAGAGAAGAGAAGAGAAGAGAAGAGAGAAGGAAACCTTTTACTTTTTAGAAGTTGATTCGAGTTGAGTTGGAGGGGAGGAATGAGGGGAGAGGGGAGAGGAGAGAGGAGAGAGGAGAGAGGAGGAGAAATCTTGGCGAGGAGAGGAAGAAATCTTATCACGTTGAGTCAAGTGGAGTCAAGTGGAGTTGAGTGGAGTTGAGTGGAGTTGAGATGAGTCGGTTCAAGACAACAGCCCCTCCAGTTGAACACCCATTGCTTGGTGCCAAAAGCCAGTCTCAGTTCCCAATGAAAACTGGATTTTACCTGTTGTGCAGCAGGAGAGATCTTCACATCCTCAGTCTGCAGGAGAAAGAGTCTGAACTCTGACCAGGGCAACTGAAATGAGAAATGATGTGTTAAAGATTAACCAAGGGTGGAGCTCTGCCTGGAGATACCACATGGGCTGAGGAGAGATGGTGCTGATGGGAACCAGCTACTCCTGGGTGCTGGAACGGCACCAGGACGGGATGGGAAAGCTCCTCACTGGTGCTTCCAGGAGAATGGAAAGTCTCCCCAGCTGTAGCCAAAAGAAAATCAGCTCAGGAGGTCCAAAGAAAGACCAATCTAATGGTCTAGCAGTGACCAACCTGACCTGAACCACTGAGCTGCCAGAAGGGTCCCTGCAGGAGCTGCTACAAGTTGTCTCTGTGCTTCTTGTGCACCTCGGTGTGACCCCATCTGGAGAACTGGGTCCAGTTCTAGGACCCCAGCACAAGAAGGACATGGAGCTCCTGGAGTGAGTCCAGAGGAGGCCTCGGAGGTGATCCAAGGCTGGAGCAGCTCTGCTCTGGAGACAGGCTGGGAGAGTTGGGGGTGTTCAGCCTGGAGAAGAGAAGGCTCCAGGGAGACCTTGGAGCACCTTCCAGTGCCTGAAGGGGCTCCAGGAAAGCTGGGGAGGGACTTGGGACAAGGGCAGGAGGGATGGGATGAGGGGGGATGGATTAAAACTGGAGGAGGGAGATTGAGGTTGGACATGAGGAGGAAATTGTTGAGTGTGAGGGTGGTGAGACACTGGAACAGGATGACCAGGGAAGCTGTGGCTGCCCCATCCCCTAAAGGTGTCCAAGGGCAGGTTGGATGGGGCTTGGAGCAACCCGGTCTGGTGGGAGGTGTCCCTGCCCATGCAGGGGACTTGGATCTGGATGATCTTGAAGGTCCTTCCAAGCCAAACCCCATTAGGTCAGAACTCCAGAGGTTCCTCCAGCCGGTGGGGTGACACAGCCCCACGCTGCAGCAGCTCCCTCAGGGGAGGGGGTGGTGAGGAGGACCAGCCCCTTGCAGATGTTTCCTCTCCTCTTTGTGCAGGTTGTGAGGGTGAGGAAGGAAAACCACAGAAGCTCCGCAGCTTGTGGGTGGGGCTTCCTGAGAGGGGAGGACCTTCTTTGTGTGTCTCTGGTCCTGCTCTGGCCAAAAAAGCTCCTCACAGAGCCCTGTCACCTCAGGGTTTCTTTTGTCATCAACTTTTGCACAATCAACCACCCCACAGAACCGAAAGACTCGGTCCAGGGGCCAAGGTCTGACTTTTCTTCTGCCTCCATCCCCAGCAGTGACCACAGCTTCACTGGCCACCTGCTTCCCAGTGTCCTGGTCCTGCTTGAGGGGCCTCAGAAAGTTTTATCTTTCCACTGAACATCCAGGAGCTCCACTGAAGCTCTGTGATCTCAGCTGAGGCTTCAGGACCTTCATTAAACTCGAGAAGCTCCACTGAGGTTCCACGAGCTTTATTTAGGTTCTAGGAGCTCCACTGAGGAACCAGGAGTTCCACTGAGGCTCCAGGAGCTGCATTTGAGCTCTAGAAGCTCCATTGAGGTTCCAGGAGCTCCCCTGAGGTTCCAGAAGACCTCTTTAAGCTCCAGAAGCTCCATTGAGGCTTCAGGACTTCCATTGAGGCTCTAGGAGCTGCTCTGAGGCTCCAGGAACTCCATTTAAACTCCCGAAGCTCCACTGAAGATCCAGGAGCTCCACTGAACCTCCACGAGCTCCACTGAGGCTCCAAGAGCTCCATTTAAGCTCCAGAAAGTCCACTGAGGCTCCAGAAACTCCATGTAAGCTCCACTGAAGCTCAGACATGGGCCTTGATCCCTGTCTGACCCACCTTGCAGGTGTTTCTGTCTCCAGCTCCATTCCAGCCATGGATCCCATGGCTCCTCCCCCATGGGTTGCCTTTGAGTAAAGGCAGGTGGCCAAGCCCACCACCTTGTAGGACTCCATGAACATGACAGAGCAGCAGCAGCCTCCAAGTTCCTGGCACCCCACGAAGGGGGCGGGGGGGATTCTGGTGCCAACGCTGACCCCAGAGGCCCCAGGTGTGTGTGGTGCTGGTCGATGCTCATTCCCTGCTTCCCTCTTTCCTTGGTCTTTTGTTTCTTCTTTCTTGGCTTGTTTCTTCCTGGCTTCATGCAAAAAGAGTCGGAGTTGTCTCAGCAACAGGATCAGAACAACCACTTTTGGGTACAGAGATGGCAAAAAATGCCATTTCTTCACCATGAGGGTGGGGAGACCCTGGCCCAGGTTGCCCAGAGAAGCTGTGGCTGCCCCATCCCTGGAAGTGTCCAAGGGCAGGTTGGATGGGGCTTGGAGCAACGTGGGCTGCTGGGAGGTGTCCCTGCCCGCGCAGGGGACTTGGATCTAGATGATCTTGAAGGTCCTTCCAAGCCAAACCAGTCTGGAATTCCATGATTCCAACCACCCTATGAAACCCAGACCTGCCTCGGTGCTCAGCACGGAGGTGGGAGCAGGTTGGGTGCTCGGGAAGGACAGATGGATCACCCTGGTGGTGCCATGACCAGCACCTGCTCTCCCTTTTGGGGCCACCACCTCTTCAGAGGGACGTGTCACCTGCCGGAGGTGGCCACGCTGCCTCCATGGCCCTGCTGCAGGTCCAAGGCTGAGGTTGCTCAGCTGCTCCTGGGCCACCTGCCCAGGTGTCCTTCCCAGCAGCTTCCACAGCTCCCTTCGTGTTCCCTGATCTCCTTTTCCCCCCAGAAATCCGCCCCCTCAGGCACGAGCAAAGGGCTCAGTCTCTTCTCCGTGACCTCCCCGGCTCCCTCCTTCTTCATTTCTTCATCCTCTTTCCAGGCTTCTCCCTCCAACAGCCCCTCCAGCTCCTCCCACCGTCCTTCCTCATCCCCACAGCAGAACCAGCCGGGAGAGACGTGGAATGAGCTGGCGAGAAGGACAACCTGCCCCCTCCCTGGAGGTGTCCAAGGGCAGGTTGGAGGGGCCTTGAGCAACCTGCTCTGGTGGGAGGTGTCCCTGCCCACGCAGGGGGGGTGGAACGAGATGATCTTGAAGGTCCCTTCCAACCCAACCCGTTCCACCACCCTATGGTTCTAACCCCAGCCCGAGCAGACAGGCCAGCAACCTGGAGGAGGAGACAGCCCAGTTAGTGACGTCACCAGACTGGACATTTCTACCAACCTTTTGCCCCTGAGGGGGAGGAGCTCTTGGCCAGGCCTTCTTTTCAAGCCACATCCCCCTTATCCAACCCGTTCCTTGCTCCTGCCATGGCCAAGTGGCAGCTGATGGGAAGAGACACTCACGGGAACAAGGAAGATCCCTCAAATTGTGCGTTTCCTCATTTCGTACTCGCAGGAAACTTGGTTGAAGAACCAGATGCAAAAGGGACGTGTCAAGTTCCTGGTAAAGCAGGGACCTTCCAGCTCCGTGTCCTCCCTGTGCTGGGGGCTCCAGAACTGGCCCCAGGACAGGGGGATGAAGTGGAACCAGTGCAGAGGGTGGTGCTGGGATCTGGAAGTAGTTTCCCCCCCGTGGGAAGCTGGGTGGGAGACAACGAGAAAAGAGCACAACAAAGTCAGCGGTGCTGTCACCCCAGGGTGCAACACGGGGTTGGCTCCTCCACTTGAGGTGCCTTCAGCTTGGAGAAGGCTGCTCTGGTGGTAACCGAGTTGGTAAAGTGAGAGGAACAGTTTCTAACCACGACTCTTCCTGACCTCCGAGCTCGGGCTCAGAATTAGCAGCTCTTGGGCCTTGAGGCACCGGAAGTTCAACGCAGCGACGTGTGAAGAAGTTCTCCAAAACCACCGTGTGGAGCAGTTATCAGCTGGGAGATCTCTGCACGAGCTGGAGGTAGAAAAGGTCAAGGCCATTTCTGGAGGCAGCTCCTCTGCCTGCTTCCAGGTTTGGTTACGGATGTTCTGAGCACCCTGCACCCCACTTCACGTGGCCACCTTTGCTCTCTGCTCCCCTGTGTGATGCTCAACCTGCTCTGGGCTCTGACCTGTGGCCACTTTGTGCCCCAAGGCTGGGCTCAGGTCGCACCCAACCTGGTGTTCTTTGTAGAATCACAGCATCATGGGGTGGTTTGGGTTGGAGGGACCTTCAAGATCATCTAGATCCAACCCCCTGCCGTGGGCAGGGACACCTCCCACCAGCCCAGGTTGCTCCAAGCCCCATCCAACCTGGCCTGGAACACTTCTAGGGATGGGGCTTCCAAAACTTCCCTGGGCAACCTGGGCCAGCGCTCAGGTGACCTCTGTGCAGCAAGGAGCATGGATGGGTGACCGAGCAGGTGAGGAGGCACCAAACCCTTGGTGGCAGGAGGCGACCAGGTGACCCTGTGGCCTGTGGAGCCATTTGCAGGTAGAGAGGTCGGAAACGATGGTGGTGCAGAGGTGGCTTTTGGGCAGGAGCCACTGGACCTCTGAGCACACGTGGGCGAGGAGAGGGACCTCCAAGGGTTTGGCAGAGGTTGTTTGGTGGCCCCACAGGAAGCTGGGCAGGTCCAGCTGCTGGGCACAGCTCAGGGTGTGAGCAGATGGGGTTGTTCTGGCACCACAGGCTGGGTGATAGTTGAAGGGACCTCTAGAGGCACCCAGGGCCCTAGACCCAGAATCCCAGAATCCCAGACCCATCCTGGTTGGAAAAGACCCTTCAGATCATCGAGTCCAACCATAACCCAACTCGACCAACCATAACCCCACTCAACCAACCATAACCCAACTCAACCAAGTCCAGTGCTTAACCCACGTCCCCCAGCACCACATCTACACGTCTCTTTGGCACCTCCAGGGATGGAGGCTCCACCACCCCCCAGTGGTTGATGACCCTTTCAGGGCAGAAGTTCCTCCTCATCCCCACTCTGAACCTCCCCGGGGCAGCTTGAGCCCAACACCAACGTGGGGCAGTTTCCCGGGGGCGGAAGGACCCCCCAGCACCCGGGGGCCAGAAGAGGGACCCCGAAGGGTTTGGGAGCAGCTGGTGCTCTGGTGGCCCCGTGGGGACGTGCAGGGCAGGAGCAGCTGGGGGGGCTCAGCACGGGGGGTGCCCAGGGGCAGGAGGGGCTGTGCCGGGGGGGCTGTGCCTTTCCCCAGGGCCAGGCAAGCAGGGCTGGTGCTGGGGGGCTGGGGGCAGGCTGGGGGGCTCTGCGGGGGCTGAGGCAGGACCCCCCCCCCCGCTGGTCACAGCCCTGCCCGTGGGAAAGGCTCTGGTGGCCACAGCCCCGCAGCAGGACCAGCCCCCCCGGGCCAGGCAGCTCCTGCAGCGCCGGCCCCAGCGCAGGGGAGAGCAAACGCCTGGAGCAGAGGGGGGCTCCCCCAGCCCCCCCAGAACATGCTGGGGCGGGGGGGCTGGGCCAGGCTGGCTCCTGCAGGCCCTGCTGGGCTCCTGCTGCTGCTGCTGGGTGAGTGGGGCAGGGCTGGGCCCTGGGGCTGGGGGGCTTTGGGGAGGGGAGGCAGGGGATGGGTCCCTCCAGCTCCAGCTGGGAGCAAAGGTGCATTTGGCCAACACCTCGGGGGGGTGTCGGCACGGAGGGTGGGACTTGGGGGGTGCTGGGGGTGCCCCCCTGGAGCAGCAAAGCCCCCAGAAGGGGCTGGGGGGGGTGTCAGGAGAGGAGACCCAGGAGGTGCAGGATGGAGATGGATCCTAGAATCACAGGATCGTGGAGTAGTTTGGGTTGGAAGGGACCTAAAACATCCTCCATTCCCACCCTCTGCCATGGGCAGGGACACCTCCCAGCAGCCCAGGTTGCTCCAAGCCCCATCCAACCTGCCCTTGGACACTCCAAGGGATGGGGCAGCCATGGCTTCCCTGGGCAACCTGGGCCAGGGTCTCCCCAGCCTCATGGTGAAGAACTTGCTCCTCACGTCTGGCTGGGTGGGAAGGTGGTCACCCAGCAAGGACTCAGCAGTGGGGACCTGGGCAGGGGCGCGTGGGGGGCGTGGGGGGCTGCCCCTCTCAGCAAACCCCTCTCTGCCTCACGGTGCAGGTGCTGGTGTGACCACCCAGGACATCTGCAGCTCTCCAGGGGATGGTGAGTCCAGCGATGGGTGGAGGAAAGGGAGGTGGGAAAAGAGGGGCCCGGTTCCCTGGGGACAAAGCCTTGGAGGAGAGCCTCTTCCCTTCCTGAGCCGGGCTGGTTTGTGGCCTGTGAGCAGTGACAGTGTCCTGGGGCTTCCCTGTGCCATCTCTCCAGGTCACCTCCCGGCTCCTGAGCTCTCCCTGAACTCCTCCAAGGCTCAGGAGGGGGAACACGTTGTGCTTGGCTGCACCATTGCCCAGGAGTCTCCAGCCACCCGAATTGTCCTCTGCAAGGATGGGGTGGAGCAGCAGAGCCTGAAGGCCAAGAAGGGGCAGCAGAGCTTCTTTGTCCTGCTGAATGTCAGCGTGGGGAGCGCGGGGCTGTACAGGTGTGGGTACCAGCACAGGAACACCAGCAACTGGGTGAGCAGCTCTGCCCTCAGCGCCGCCCGACACCTGATGGTCACCGGTGAGCTGTGGCCCTGGGGCAACACCCCGGGGGCCCCCAGACCCCAGGGGACAACGGGGGGCCCCAGCTGGGGGGGTGGGAGGGGTGCTGGGGGTGAGGGGGAGGTTCAGGGCAGCCTTTGCCCGCCGGGGTCACCTCCCCCACCGGTCCTGGGGAAGCATCCTGCTCCTCTCCTGCCCCAGCACCTGGCACAGCTGCGAGCCAAGGGTTTGTTCATCCAGCTCCTCCAAGGGGCTTTGGCTCATCCTTTGGGCCTGGGCAGATGCTGGAGATCTTTGAGGAGCCATGGGCACCCACCTGGGACAACAAACCCTCCCCAGACGGGCTTGGGGCGGTGTCAGGCGATGGGACCCAGGAGGTGCAGGGCGGGGATGGACGGGTGGGAAGGTGGTCACCCAGAAAAGACTCACGGGGGTGGGATGGATGGAGGCACGGGACCAAGGAGGTGCAGGATGGAGATGCAGAGCTGGGTCTTGGCAGTGCCCAGGCTCAGGAGAGCAGGTCTGGCGCTGCTTAGGAAGCCTGGGCTGTGCCAGGGACGCTCCAAGGTCTCCCCTTCACCTTCAGGAGGTCACATCTGGGCAAGAGACTTGCAGGAGCTGGGTAGTTCCCCATGGGTGTGCTGAGCTGGAACAGGAGCTGGGGGGCTGCTGGGTGGGTGGGATGGTCCCAGCACAGCACAGGTCTGCATTTCCCTGCCAGGCAGAAGCCCCTCGCCCCAGACCGTGCTCCCAGCCAGAGGTGAGTTCCTGCTCGTCAGCCCTTCCCACCGTGTCCCTCCTGCTGGCCCTGCCCTGGCCAAGCTGTCCCCCTCCTCTCTTCCAGGGCCACCCGTGCCCCTCTGGGTCTGGATCCTGTGCTCTGCCCTCACCCTGCTCCTGCTGTCATCCGCCCCCATCTTCACCCTGGTCCTGGAGAGATGGAGCCACCGTGCCCATGGGGCCAGGCAGCCTGGGGACATCCCCATCCCCACTGTCCCCTGATGGCCTGGCTGCCCGGGGCTGTCTCCTGTGCAGGGGCACCTTGGTGGGCAGAGGGGCTGCGGGGGGGGGGGATAAAGGGTTGGCCCAGAAGTGGCAGGTGCTGTGTCTCCTCTGTCACAGAGTCATAGTCCCGGAGTCATCAGGGCTGGAAGGGACCTCTGAAGACCATCTGGCTCAACCCCCCTGTAGAGCAGGATCTGTCTTGGAGTGAAGCCCCCGGGCAGAGCTGGGGGGGGCTGCTCTGCTGCTGGGGCCACGTGTCCTGGGAGGGAGCTGACACCCCCTGTCAGCCCAGGGCGTCCCTCCCTGGTGGCACCTTGGTGCCCATGTGTCCTGAAGGGGTGCTGAGCTGAGGATGTCTGAGCCCACCTGCCCACGCTCAGGTCCAAGGGGTGGCCAAGGGCAGCCTGCAGCCCACCCCCCCCAGCTGTGGGGCAGGGGGACAGAGCTGAGCGTGTCACCCAGCGGGGACAGAGGTGGGGGTGGCGGAGCGTGGACAGATGGGGCTGGGGGCACACGTTCCACGTTTTGACCCCCCACGTGACCCGTTTCACCCCCCAACTGGCTCTTTGATTTCCAAATACGCTTTTTTAACCCCCCCAAATCATCCATTTTGACCCCGAAATAGCTTTTTTTGACCCTAAATTTGTCCATTTTGATTCAAACATTTGCCCCTTTCACCCCAACATTGCCCACTGGGCTCCCAAATTGGCCTTTTTGCCTCCCAGTTCGTCCATTTTCACCCTGAAACAGCCCCTTGTGACCACAAGTTGCCCATTTTTGCCCCCAAATCCCACGTGTGACTCCCCGGATTGTCCACTTTGACCTTGAAATAGCCTCTTTGGATCCTAAATTTGCCCATTTTGAGCCCCAAACGGCCCCTTTGATCCCAGGACTGGTCATTTGAGTCCCAAACTGGGCCCTTGGAGGGAGGAGGCCCATGGCTCCATGGGGGGGGCAGGAGGAGCTGGGACTCACCCTGGAGCTCGTTGGACTTGGTGTCTTCTGCCTCTTGGTTGGGAACTTGGTGCTGCCTGGAGAGGAGGGGGGGGACGTGTTTTTTTTTTTGGGGGGGAGGTGTTTTTTGAGGGGGGGGGCTGCGATGGGGCCATTTGGGTCCTTCCCATGGTTGCTGCTCTCCAGCCTTGGAGTCCAGCCCAGGGAAAGCCCTGCTCCTGCCAGCCCCCACCCTGGGGAACCACCCACCCCACGGACACAGACCCTGCTCCCCATGGCCAAGGGCCCCCCCAGGGAGCCCAGGGTGTCCTGTCTCCACCCCCCCCCCCCAGCCAGCAGGGATTGCTCCTCACCTCTGGCATCTGGAGGGGAAGGAAGGAGCAGGTCACGTCCCAGCTCCCCACGCCCTGGGCTTCCCCAGGATGGGCTGCACCCCCACCCCACGCTCAGGGAGGGAGTTTTCCAGCCCCACCACACGTCCCATCTCCCAGAGTGGCTTCTCCCAGCAGCTGGGGACAACCTGAGGGTGGAGGAGCCCTGAGGGCTCCACTGGGGCCATCTGGGAGGACGTGGAGGGCTGGGGCCCAACGTCTGCCTGGGGCAGGGATGAACTTGGGCCCTTCCTCCCCACCAGTCTGCCCCAGCTCAGCACCTTGGCTCCCCCAGCTGAGAAAGGAAAGTCTTGAGGGGCTTCCATGGAACAAGGGTGAGGAACCGGCCCCCCTGAACCCACCTGGGGGGGTTTAACCCCCCGTCCCCCCGGGGCTGAGCTCAGTTTTGACCCCCAGTCTCACCTTTCCCGAGGACACGGGAGCTGCCTGCAGCCAAGAGGAGGAGGGAGACAACCACCATGGGCAGCATGATGTCCATGGGGAAGGGGGGGTGAGGAGCTGGGGGAGAGGGGGTGTCACAGAATCAGAGAACCCTGGAATCATTCTGGTTGGAAAAGACCTTTAAGATCATCAAGTCTGACCATAACCCAACTTGGTCAACCGTAACCCAACTCTACCAGGTCCACCACGAAACCATGTCCCTCAGCATCACATCTTCATGACTTTTAAACGCATCCAGGGATGGTGAAGCCACCACTCCCCTGGGCAGCCTGTGCCAGGGCTTGACAACCCTTGGGGTGAAGAAACGTTTCCTCATATCCAGCATAAGTGTCCCCAACCTGCCTGGGGAAAGGAAGCAGAGAGCAGGACATGGCCTTAGGTCACCATGGAGGAACCTCCCCACGTCCTGGTGTGGGCAGCCCAGTGTCCCTCGGCCCATGCTGGGGAACACTGGGTGGGGGAATCACTCACCAGAGGTCTTTGAATGGTCCACCCAGTGTCCCACCCCCTGCATGGGCAGGGGCACCTCCCACCAGCCCAGGTGGCTCCAAGCCCCATCCAACCTAGAACACCTCCAGGGATGGAGCAGCAGCCACCTTGAAGACCATCTAGTGGACCATCTAGGTGGTCTTTAAGGTCCCTTCCAAGTCAAGCCATTCCATGCTTTGCTGATTCTGTGAAAATGGTTCATGTCCAAATGTCTGATGTAAAATTTGGGGGATTTTCAAGAGGCAAAATCCAAAGCAGGTCTTGGAAAAACATCAACAAAGAAGAATAAGGGGCCACCTGGAAAGTCTCCACTGCCCCAGACCTGCTGGTATTGTTGCTGGCTTGTGAACTGGGGTCTCCTGATGATAGTTCACTGGTGACATCAAACTGGGAGGGGTGGTGACACCCCCGAGGGCTGGGCTGCCACCCAGGGAGACCTGGGCAGGCTGGAGAGTTGGGCAGGGAGGGACCTCACGAGGTTCACCAAGGGCAAGTGTGAAGTTGTGCATCTGGGGAGGAACAAGCCCATGGAGCAGCACAGGGTGGGGGGGACCTGCTGGAGAGCAGCTCTGGGGACAAGGACCTCGGGGTCCTGGTGGGCAACAGGGTGACCATGAGCCAGCAGGGTGGGCTGGTGGCCAAGAAGGCCAATGGGCTCCTGGGGGGCAGCAAGAAGAGTGTGGGCAGGAGGTCAGGGAGGTTCTCCTGCCCCTCTGGTGGGGACACGTCTGGAGAGGTGGGACCAGTTCTGGGCTCCCCAGGTCAGGAAGGAGAAGGAGCTGCTGGAGAGGGGACAGCAAAGGGCCACCAAGATGCTGAGGGGATGGAGCATCTGCCCCATGAGGAAAGGCTGAGGGACCTGGGGCTGTTGAGCTGGAGAGGAGGAGACTGAGGGGGGGTCTCCTCAAGGCTGGTCAGTGTCTCCAGGGGGTGTCAGGAGGGTGGGACCAGGCTCTTCTCAGCAGTGTCCAGGGACAGGACAAGGGGACATGGGACAAACTGGAGCACAGGAGGTTCCACCTGAACATGAGGAGGAACTCGTTGACTTGGAGGGTTCCAGAGCCCTGGGCCAGGCTGCCCAGAGAGGTGGTGGAGTCTCCATCTCTGGAGACATCCCAAACCCATCTGGAGGTGTTCCTGTGGGACCTGCTGTAGGAGCTCCTGCTCTACAGGGGGTTGGACTGGATGATGTCCAGAAGTTCCTCCCAACCCTGATTACTCTGTGACTCCTGTCCCCACAAGCCTGGTGTGCCAGAGGTGACCCCCCAGCACCACGTTCGCTGCCATCAGCCCCCGTGGGAGCTCCAGCACGGCCAGGCCACGGGAACAATCACCCCCCTTGGCACCTCCATGGAGTGGGGATGTCCATGGGAGCACCCAGAGCAACCACATCTCCATCCCAGGGTGGGAAGTGTGACCTGGAGACACCAACTGCGTGGGACAGCCCCGGGGGCAGCATTGATATTGACATGGGGGGGGTGTCCATATGGCCATGGGGGGCACAGACACAGGCACGGGGGGGCTCCTGGATCTGCTCACAGCCCCGTGCTTGGCTCCAGTGAAGAACAAACATCTCTGGCTTTGTGTCACCCACTGTTCTTCTGGGATGGGCTGGAGCTGCACCAGGACAGCCCCAGGGGGACCGAGGGGTGGCTGTGGGGAGATGAAGGGACCCTGGAGGCACATGGGATAGAAGCTCTTATTGGAGCTCAGCTGAGACACCTACCAGTCCCTAAAAGCTTCATGTCCACGCTCTGCTTCTGCCTCTCCTTCCTCATGAAAGACCAAATCTAATGATCCAAAGAAAGACCAATCTAATGGTCTAGCAGTGACCAACCTGACCTGAACCACTGAGCTGCCAGAAGGGTCCCTGCAGGAGCTGCTACAAGTTGTCTCTGTGCTTCTTGTGCACCTCGGTGTGACCCCACCTGGAGAACTGGGTCCAGTTCTAGGGCCCCAGCACAAGAAGGACATGGAGCTCCTGGAGTGAGTCCAGAGGAGGCCTCGGAGATGATCCAAGGGCTGGAGCAGCTCTGCTCTGGAGACAGGCTGGGAGAGTTGGGGGTGTTCAGCCTGGAGAAGAGAAGGCTCCAGGGAGACCTTAGAGCACCTTCCAGTGCCTGAAGGGGCTCCAGGAAAGCTGGGGAGGGACTTGGGACAAGGGCAGGAGGGATGGGACGAGGGGTGATGGCTTCAAAGTGGAGGAGGGAGATTGAGGTTGGACACTGGGAGGAAATTCTTCACCATGAGGGTGGTGAGACCCTGGCCCAGGTTGCCCAGGGAAGCTGTGGCTGCCCCATCCCTGGAGGAAGTGTTGAAGGGCAGGTTGGATGGAGCAACCTGGGCTGGTGGAAGGTGTCCCTGCCCGTGCAGGGGACTTGGATCTGGATGATGTTGAAGGTTGTCTCCAACCCATTCCACGGCTCTGTGACTCAATGACCTGCTCTCTCCTGCCCTTCCCCAGCCAAAACCCCCACCTCTCTCTGCCCCCCCTGTGCCCTAAGCAGCCCCTTGGGGGTTAAAACACCCTGCAGGGCCCCGGGGCCACGTCTGTGGTTGCAGAACAAGGTCTGGCATCGACACCATCCCCCGGTGGGAGAACGTTCCACCTTGAGGAGCACCTTGGCTGCTGGAGCCGTGTCGGGAGGTGTTTGGGTGGGAGGCTGGAGACCCCACGGGGGGCAGGTTGAGCCTTCATGGGGGGGCTGCGGGTGCCCAGCCCCCAGCCCCATCTGTCCCCGCTGGGTGACACGCTCAGCTCTGTCCCCCTGCCCCACAGCTGGGGGGGGTGGGCTGCAGGCTGCCCGTGGCCACCCCTTGGACCTGAGCGTGGGCAGGTGGGCTCAGACATCCTCAGCTCAGCACCCCTTCAGGACACATGGGCACCAAGGTGCCACCAGGGAGGGACGCCCTGGGCTGACAGGGGGTGTCAGCTCCCTCCCAGGACACGTGGCCCCAGCAGCAGAGCAGCCCCCCCAGCTCTGCCCGGGGGCTTCACTCCAAGACAGATCCTGCTCTACAGGGGGGTTGAGCCAGATGGTCTTCAGAGGTCCCTTCCAGCCCTGATGACTCCGGGACTATGACTCTGTGACAGAGGAGACACAGCACCTGCCACTTCTGGGCCAACCCTTTATCCCCCCCCCGCAGCCCCTCTGCCCACCAAGGTGCCCCTGCACAGGAGACAGCCCCGGGCAGCCAGGCCATCAGGGGACAGTGGGGATGGGGATGTCCCCAGGCTGCCTGGCCCCATGGGCACGGTGGCTCCATCTCTCCAGGACCAGGGTGAAGATGGGGGCGGATGACAGCAGGAGCAGGGTGAGGGCAGAGCACAGGATCCAGACCCAGAGGGGCACGGGTGGCCCTGGAAGAGAGGAGGGGGACAGCTTGGCCAGGGCAGGGCCAGCAGGAGGGACACGGTGGGAAGGGCTGACGAGCAGGAACTCACCTCTGGCTGGGAGCACGGTCTGGGGCGAGGGGCTTCTGCCTGGCAGGGAAATGCAGACCTGTGCTGTGCTGGGACCATCCCACCCACCCAGCAGCCCCCCAGCTCCTGTTCCAGCTCAGCACACCCATGGGGAACTACCCAGCTCCTGCAAGTCTCTTGCCCAGATGTGACCTCCTGAAGGTGAAGGGGAGACCTTGGAGCGTCCCTGGCACAGCCCAGGCTTCCTAAGCAGCGCCAGACCTGCTCTCCTGAGCCTGGGCACTGCCAAGACCCAGCTCTGCATCTCCATCCTGCACCTCCTTGGTCCCGTGCCTCCATCCATCCCACCCCCGTGAGTCTTTTCTGGGTGACCACCTTCCCACCCGTCCATCCCCGCCCTGCACCTCCTGGGTCCCATCGCCTGACACCGCCCCAAGCCCGTCTGGGGAGGGTTTGTTGTCCCAGGTGGGTGCCCATGGCTCCTCAAAGATCTCCAGCATCTGCCCAGGCCCAAAGGATGAGCCAAAGCCCCTTGGAGGAGCTGGATGAACAAACCCTTGGCTCGCAGCTGTGCCAGGTGCTGGGGCAGGAGAGGAGCAGGATGCTTCCCCAGGACCGGTGGGGGAGGTGACCCCGGCAGGCAAAGGCTGCCCTGAACCTCCCCCTCACCCCCAGCACCCCTCCCACCCCCCCAGCTGGGGCCCCCCGTTGTCCCCTGGGGTCTGGGGGCCCCCGGGGTGTTGCCCCAGGGCCACAGCTCACCGGTGACCATCAGGTGTCGGGCGGCGCTGAGGGCAGAGCTGCTCACCCAGTTGCTGGTGTTCCTGTGCTGGTACCCACACCTGTACAGCCCCGCGCTCCCCACGCTGACATTCAGCAGGACAAAGAAGCTCTGCTGCCCCTTCTTGGCCTTCAGGCTCTGCTGCTCCACCCCGTCCTTGCAGAGGACAATTCGGGTGGCTGGAGACTCCTGGGCAATGGTGCAGCCAAGCACAACGTGTTCCCCCTCCTGAGCCTTGGAGGAGTTCAGGGAGAGCTCAGGAGCCGGGAGGTGACCTGGAGAGATGGCACAGAGAAGCCCCAGGACACTGTCACTGCTCACAGGCCACAAACCAGCCCGGCTCAGGAAGGGAAGAGGCTCTCCTCCAAGGCTTTGTCCCCAGGGAACCGGGCCCCTCTTTTCCCACCTCCCTTTCCTCCACCCATCGCTGGACTCACCATCCCCTGGAGAGCTGCAGATGTCCTGGGTGGTCACACCAGCACCTGCACCGTGAGGCAGAGAGGGGTTTGCTGAGAGGGGCAGCCCCCCACGCCCCCCACGCGCCCCTGCCCAGGTCCCCACTGCTGAGTCCTTGCTGGGTGACCACCTTCCCACCCAGCCAGACGTGAGGAGCAAGTTCTTCACCATGAGGCTGGGGAGACCCTGGCCCAGGTTGCCCAGGGAAGCCGTGGCTGCCCCATCCCTTGGAGTGTCCAAGGGCAGGTTGGATGGGGCTTGGAGCAACCTGGGCTGCTGGGAGGTGTCCCTGCCCATGGCAGAGGGTGGGAATGGAGGATGTTTTAGGTCCCTTCCAACCCAAACTACTCCACGATCCTGTGATTCTAGGATCCATCTCCATCCTGCACCTCCTGGGTCTCCTCTCCTGACACCCCCCCCCAGCCCCTTCTGGGGGCTTTGCTGCTCCAGGGGGGCACCCCCAGCACCCCCCAAGTCCCACCCTCCGTGCCGACACCCCCCCGAGGTGTTGGCCAAATGCACCTTTGCTCCCAGCTGGAGCTGGAGGGACCCATCCCCTGCCTCCCCTCCCCAAAGCCCCCCAGCCCCAGGGCCCAGCCCTGCCCCACTCACCCAGCAGCAGCAGCAGGAGCCCAGCAGGGCCTGCAGGAGCCAGCCTGGCCCAGCCCCCCCGCCCCAGCATGTTCTGGGGGGGGCTGGGGGAGCCCCCCTCTGCTCCAGGCGTTTGCTCTCCCCTGCGCTGGGGCCGGCGCTGCAGGAGCTGCCTGGCCCGGGGGGGCTGGTCCTGCTGCGGGGCTGTGGCCACCAGAGCCTTTCCCACGGGCAGGGCTGTGACCAGCGGGGGGGGGGGGTCCTGCCTCAGCCCCCGCAGAGCCCCCCAGCCTGCCCCCAGCCCCCCAGCACCAGCCCTGCTTGCCTGGCCCTGGGGAAAGGCACAGCCCCCCCGGCACAGCCCCTCCTGCCCCTGGGCACCCCCCGTGCTGAGCCCCCCCAGCTGCTCCTGCCCTGCACGTCCCCACGGGGCCACCAGAGCACCAGCTGCTCCCAAACCCTTCGGGGTCCCTCTTCTGGCCCCCGGGTGCTGGGGGGTCCTTCCGCCCCCGGGAAACTGCCCCACGTTGGTGTTGGGCTCAAGCTGCCCCGGGGAGGTTCAGAGTGGGGATGAGGAGGAACTTCTGCCCTGAAAGGGTCATCAACCACTGGGGGGTGGTGGAGCCTCCATCCCTGGAGGTGCCAAAGAGACGTGTAGATGTGGTGCTGGGGGACGTGGGTTAAGCACTGGACTTGGTTGAGTTGGGTTATGGTTGGTTGAGTGGGGTTATGGTTGGTCGAGTTGGGTTATGGTTGGACTCGATGATCTGAAGGGTCTTTTCCAACCAGGATGGGTCTGGGATTCTGGGATTCTGGGTCTAGGGCCCTGGGTGCCTCTAGAGGTCCCTTCAACTATCACCCAGCCTGTGGTGCCAGAACAACCCCATCTGCTCACACCCTGAGCTGTGCCCAGCAGCTGGACCTGCCCAGCTTCCTGTGGGGCCACCAAACAACCTCTGCCAAACCCTTGGAGGTCCCTCTCCTCGCCCACGTGTGCTCAGAGGTCCAGTGGCTCCTGCCCAAAAGCCACCTCTGCACCACCATCGTTTCCGACCTCTCTACCTGCAAATGGCTCCACAGGCCACAGGGTCACCTGGTCGCCTCCTGCCACCAAGGGTTTGGTGCCTCCTCACCTGCTCGGTCACCCATCCATGCTCCTTGCTGCACAGAGGTCACCTGAGCGCTGGCCCAGGTTGCCCAGGGAAGTTTTGGAAGCCCCATCCCTAGAAGTGTTCCAGGCCAGGTTGGATGGGGCTTGGAGCAACCTGGGCTGGTGGGAGGTGTCCCTGCCCACGGCAGGGGGTTGGATCTAGATGATCTTGAAGGTCCCTCCAACCCAAACCACCCCATGATGCTGTGATTCTACAAAGAACACCAGGTTGGGTGCGACCTGAGCCCAGCCTTGGGGCACAAAGTGGCCACAGGTCAGAGCCCAGAGCAGGTTGAGCATCACACAGGGGAGCAGAGAGCAAAGGTGGCCACGTGAAGTGGGGTGCAGGGTGCTCAGAACATCCGTAACCAAACCTGGAAGCAGGCAGAGGAGCTGCCTCCAGAAATGGCCTTGACCTTTTCTACCTCCAGCTCGTGCAGAGATCTCCCAGCTGATAACTGCTCCACACGGTGGTTTTGGAGAACTTCTTCACACGTCGCTGCGTTGAACTTCCGGTGCCTCAAGGCCCAAGAGCTGCTAATTCTGAGCCCGAGCTCGGAGGTCAGGAAGAGTCGTGGTTAGAAACTGTTCCTCTCACTTTACCAACTCGGTTACCACCAGAGCAGCCTTCTCCAAGCTGAAGGCACCTCAAGTGGAGGAGCCAACCCCGTGTTGCACCCTGGGGTGACAGCACCGCTGACTTTGTTGTGCTCTTTTCTTGTTGTCTCCCACCCAGCTTCCCACGGGGGGGAAACTACTTCCAGATCCCAGCACCACCCTCTGCACTGGTTCCACTTCATCCCCCTGTCCTGGGGCCAGTTCTGGAGCCCCCAGCACAGGGAGGACACGGAGCTGGAAGGTCCCTGCTTTACCAGGAACTTGACACGTCCCTTTTGCATCTGGTTCTTCAACCAAGTTTCCTGCGAGTACGAAATGAGGAAACGCACAATTTGAGGGATCTTCCTTGTTCCCGTGAGTGTCTCTTCCCATCAGCTGCCACTTGGCCATGGCAGGAGCAAGGAACGGGTTGGATAAGGGGGATGTGGCTTGAAAAGAAGGCCTGGCCAAGAGCTCCTCCCCCTCAGGGGCAAAAGGTTGGTAGAAATGTCCAGTCTGGTGACGTCACTAACTGGGCTGTCTCCTCCTCCAGGTTGCTGGCCTGTCTGCTCGGGCTGGGGTTAGAACCATAGAGTGGTGGAACGGGTTGGGTTGGAAGGGACCTTCAAGATCATCTCGTTCCACCCCTCCTGCGTGGGCAGGGACACCTCCCACCAGAGCAGGTTGCTCAAGGCCCCTCCAACCTGCCCTTGGACACCTCCAGGGAGGGGGCAGGTTGTCCTTCTCGCCGGCTCATTCCACGTCTCTCCCGGCTGGTTCTGCTGTGGGGATGAGGAAGGACGGTGGGAGGAGCTGGAGGGGCTGTTGGAGGGAGAAGCCTGGAAAGAGGATGAAGAAATGAAGAAGGAGGGAGCCGGGGAGGTCACGGAGAAGAGACTGAGCCCTTTGCTTGTGCCTGAGGGGGTGGATTTCTGGGGGGAAAAGGAGATCAGGGAACACGAAGGGAGCTGTGGAAGCTGCTGGGAAGGACACCTGGGCAGGTGGCCCAGGAGCAGCTGAGCAACCTCAGCCTTGGACCTGCAGCAGGGCCATGGAGGCAGCGTGGCCACCTCCGGCAGGTGACACGTCCCTCTGAAGAGGTGGTGGCCCCAAAAGGGAGAGCAGGTGCTGGTCATGGCACCACCAGGGTGATCCATCTGTCCTTCCCGAGCACCCAACCTGCTCCCACCTCCGTGCTGAGCACCGAGGCAGGTCTGGGTTTCATAGGGTGGTTGGAATCATGGAATTCCAGACTGGTTTGGCTTGGAAGGACCTTCAAGATCATCTAGATCCAAGTCCCCTGCGTGGGCAGGGACACCTCCCAGCAGCCCAGGTTGCTCCAAGCCCCATCCAACCTGCCCTTGGACACTTCCAGGGATGGGGCAGCCACCTTGGAGATCATCTAGTGGATCATCCAGGTGGTCTCTAAGGTCCCTTCCAACCCAAACCATTCCATGAGCTAAAGACCATCTGGTCCCACCCTCTGCCATGGACAGGGACACCTCCCAGCAGCCCAGGTTGCTCCAAGCCCCATCCAACCTGCCCTTGGACACTTCCAGGGATGGAGCAGCCACCTTGGAGATCATCTTGTGGATCATCCAGGGGGGCTTTGAGGTCCCTTCCAACCCAAACCACCTCATGATCTAACAACCATCCAGTCCCACCACGGGCAGGGACACCTCCCACCAGCCCAGGTGGCTCCAGGTGCCCTTGGACACCTCCAGGGATGGGGCAGCCACCTTGGAGATCATCTAGTGGGGGAATAATAATTAATGAATAGATTATTAATCGTTGTGTTAATGAGCTAATCACAGGCCCCGGTAGTTTTTGCCTTTTTTTTGGTTTTTTAAACTGGTTTCCCCTGAACCCCAGACTGGTTTGGGGTCATCCAGACTGGTTTGGGGACATTCACACTGGGTCTACTGGAATATACTGGGCTGGGCTGGGAGCTGTGCTGGCACCTGACTGGAATATACTGGGTTATACTGGGTGGTACTGGGTTATACTGGGTTATACTGGGTTATACTGGGTGGTACTGGGTTATAGTGGGTTATAGTGGGGGATGGACTGCTCAGGACCAGGCTGCACTGGGTTATACTGGGTTATACTGGGTTATACTGGGTTATACTGGGTTATACTGGGGGATGGACTGATCGGGACGAGGCTGCACTGGGTGGTACTGGGTTATACTGGGTTATACTGGGTTATACTGGGTTATAGTAGGGGATGGACTGCTCGGGACCAGGCTGCACTGGGTGGTACTGGGTTATACTGGGTTATACTGGGTTATAGTGGGGGATGGACTGCTCAGGACCAGGCTGCACTGGGTGGTACTGGGTTATACTGGGTTATACTGGGTTATAGTGGGGGATGGACTGATCAGGACCAGGCTGCACTGGGTGGTACTGGGTTATACTGGGTTATACTGGGTTATAGTGGGGGATGGACTGATCAGGACCAGGCTGCACTGGGTGACACTGGGTTATACTGGGTTATACTGGGTTATAGTGGGTTATAGTGGGGGATGGACTGATCAGGACCAGGCTGCACTGGGTGGTACTGGGTTATACTGGGTTATACTGGGTTATAGTGGGGGATGGACTGCTCAGGACCAGGCTGCACTGGGTGGTACTGGGTTATACTGGGTTATACTGGGTTATAGTGGGGGATGGACTGATCAGGACCAGGCTGCACTGGGTGGTACTGGGTTATACTGGGTTATACTGGGTTATAGTGGGGGATGGACTGATCAGGACCAGGCTGCACTTGGTACTGGGTTATACTGGGTTATACTGGGTTATAGTGGGGGATGGACTGATCAGGACCAGGCTGCACTTGGTACTGGGTTACATTGGGTTATACTGGGCTGGACTGTTGGGGCCTGATGAAAGGGGTGGGGCAGTGAGGGGAGGGGCTCTGAGGGGCGGGGCCTGAGGGAGGGCGGGGCCTGAGTAAGGGGGCGGGGCCTGTTGGGAAGGGGCGGGGCCTGAGAGATGGTGACGCTCTGAGGGGCGGGGCCTATGGGAGGGGCGGGGCTCTGGATGAGGGGGCGGGGCTTGAGGGGAGGGGCGGGGTCTGAGACAAGGGAGGTCCCCTGAGCTCCACCCCTGGGGACCCCCCCGTCACCCCCTTGGCCACCAGTAGCCCCCCCAAACCCACCCCCCCCACCCCTGAGGACCCCCCCCGTCACCCCCTTGGCCACCAGTAGCCCCCCCAGTCCCCCCCAGGAAGGACAGACGAACATGGGGGGGGTCCCCAAACTTTGTCCCCCCCCAAAAAAAAAGACAGACACGGGGGGTGCAGCCGCGAGCCCGGGGGGGGCTCCATTTATTCCCGGGGGGCGGGGCACCCCCTCCAGCCCTGGGGGGGGGGCGGTGTCAGAAGGGGGGGGGCTGCACCCCCAAAATGTAACAGCCCCTCCTAATGAAGCACGGAACCCCCCCCCCCCAAATTACCCCCCTCGAAGTAAAGCACAAACCTACAATTAAACATGACCCCCCTCCAATTAAACACCCCCCCAATTAAACCCCCCCTCTAATTAAACACCCCCCCAATTAAACACCCCCAATTAAACACAGCCCCCCCAATTAAACACAGCTCCCCCTAATTAAATGCCCCCCCAATTAAACACCCCCCTAATTAAACACCCCCCTAATTAAACACAGCCCCCCCCTAATTAAACACCCCCCCCAATTAAACACCCTCCCAATTAAACACCCCCCATTAAACACCCCCCAATTAAACACACCCCCCCTAATTAAACACCCCCCCCAATTAAACACAGCCCCCCTAATTAAACACCCCCCCAATTAAACACCCCCCCATTAAACACCCCCCCCAATTAAACACCCCCCCCAATTAAACAGCCCCCCCCCCAATTTCCCCCCCCCCACTCACCCTCCTGCACCGTCCCCTTCACTGGGGCACTGGGGGGGGGGGAGACACATGTTGGGGGGGCGGCTGCAGACCCCCGAATCTAGAGACCCCCCCCGACCCCAGGGACCCCCCCGCCAGACCCCAGAGACCCCCCCCAACCCAGCTTTGGGGACCCCCCCCCAGACCCCGGGTTGCACCCCAGGGACCTTCCCAGACCCCAGAGACCCCTCCCCACATATCAGGGACCCCTCCCATGACCCCAGGGACCCCTCCCCGGATCTCAGGGACCCCCCCCCCAGTTTCGGGGACCCCCCCCCTCACCCCGAATCTCCAGCCTGCACTCGGTCAGGGCCTCCCCCAGCTCCTTGGCTGCCCCAGTGGCCCCTCCCAGACCCCACGGACCCCTCCCCGGATCCCACGGACCCCTCCCAGGACCCCATGAACCTCTCCCCGGATCCCAGGGACCCCTCCCCACATATCAGGGACCCCTCGCAGACCCCATGGACCCCTCCCCACATATCAGGGACTCCTCCTCAGACCCTAGGGTGCCCCCCCAGACCCCAGGGACCCCTCCCTGGATCTCAGGGACCCCCCTCCCCCCCCCGCATCTCCAGCCTGCACTCGGTCAGGGCCTCCCAGACCCCAGGGACCCCTCCCCACATATCAGGGACCCCTCCCCGGATCTCAGGGACCCCCCCCAGTTTCGGGGACCCCCCCCCTCACCCCGAATCTCCAGCCTGCACTCGGTCAGGGCCTCCCCCAGCTCGTTGACCGCCCGGCAGGTGTAGGTGCCCCCATCGAAGGGTCCCGGTTTGCGGATCTGCAGGGTCAGGACCCCCTGGCTGTGCCGGGCCAGGAACCGGGGGTCCTCCCCGATGGCCACCTGGTTCTTCAGCCACACCACCTTGGGCTGGGGGGGGGGGACACCCCAAAACCCCGCCCACGCCTTAGGCTGGGGGTGAGGGGACCCCAAAACACACCCCCGAGCTCTCCCACCTGCGGCTGGGGAGGGGAGGGGGACCCCAACCCCTCCCATATTGGGCTGGGGTCTGGGACACCCCAAAACCTCCCCCAGACCTTGGTTTGGGGGGGGGCAGGGGGGGCCCTAAAACTTCTCGCCCACCCCTGGTTCTAGGGGCACCCCAAAACCCCCCACGGCTTGGGCTGGGGGTGAGGGGACCCCAAAATACACCCCTGAACTCTCCCACCTGGGGCTGGGGAGGGCAGGGGCTTCACCCCTTGGGACCCCCCCATGACCCCCCCTTGGCCACCAGTAGCCCCCCAAAACCCCCCACCCCACCCCTGGGGACCCCCCCATGACCTCCTTGGCCACCAGTAGCCCCCCCCAAACCCCCCCACCACCACCCCTGGGGACCCCCCAACCCCTCCCATATTGGGCTGGGGTCTGGGACACCCCAAAACCCCCCAGACCTTGGTTTGGGGGGGCCCTAAAACTTCTCACCCCCCCCGACCTGCCCACCCCTGGTTCTAGAGGCACCCCAAAACCCCCCCACACCTTGGGCTGGGGGGGGGAGGGACCCCAAACCCCCCCACACACACACACTTTGGGTCGGGGGGGGGGGGCAGGGGGAACCCCAAAACTTCCCCCAGGTAGACCCCCTATTTCAGGGGTCTCACTCCGGGTCCATTTTGGGGTCCCCCCCACCTTGGGGTGTCCCCCCCGCCATGGCCCAGTTGAGGGCCGGGGACTCCCCATTCCGGGGGTCCCCATGTCGAGTCTTCCACACAAATTTGGGTCCCTCCCCCCCTTTGGGTTCCCTACCTCCCCCCCGCCCCCCCCACCCCCATTTTGGGGTCCCCCCCACCCCCCATAGCCCAGTTGAGGGCCCTGGACTCCCCATTCCAGGGGTCCCCATGTCGAGTCTTCTCCACAATTTCGGGTCCCTCCCCCCGTTTTGGGTTCCCCCACACCCCCCACCCCCATTTTGGGGTGCCCCCCACCTTGGGGTGCCCCCCCCCAGCCCCCATAGCCCAGTTGAGGGCCGTGGACTCCCCATTCCAGGGGTCCCCATGTCGAGTCTTCTCCACAATTTTGGGTCCCTCCCCCCGTTTTGGCTTCCCCCACCCCCCCCCGCCCCCCCCACCCCCATTTTGGGGTCCCCCCCACCTTGGGGTGCCCCCCCCCACCCCCCATAGCCCAGTTGAGGGCCGTGGACTCCCCATTCCAGGGGTCCCCATGTCGAGTCTTCCACACAATCTCGGGTCCCTCCCCCCGTTTTGGCTTCCCCACCCCCCCCCACCCCCCCCACCCCCATTTTGGGGTGCCCCCCACCTTGGGGTGCCCCCTGACGGCGCAGTTGAGGGCCGTGGTGTACCCCGCCACGGCGCTGCGATCCACCAGGGGGGTCAGGAACTGGGGGGCCGAGCGCAGGTCCCGCTCCTGGAACTCGGGGGGCTTCAGCCGCAGCTCTGGGGGGGGACACACACACCCCGGGGGACAGTTGGGGACCCCCTCGGGCACCCCCAAATCCCCGAGCGGGGACCCAAGTGGCCTCACGGGGAACACACCCCCCCCCAAAGGGACCCAGGCAGCCCCCCCAGATCTCCAAGGGGACCCAGAGGGGTCACCTCGACCTCTCCGGGCCCACCCAGCCAGTTTGGGGGTGGTGGGGGGGACACCCCGACTTCCCTCCCCAGCCCCCGAGGGTTGGGGAGTCACCTCCCACCCCCCAGTTTCGGGGTACCGGCTTTGGGGGTGTGGGTGGTGTTGGGGGACACCCAGCCCCCCAGTTTTGGGGTGTCGAGGCACCCCAGTTTTGGGGATGCGGGCGGTGTTGGGGGACACCCAGAGCCCCCCAGTTTTGGGGTACCAGCTTTG